>SNQJ01S0077072.1:20044-36568 GCA_010110895.2 Picea sitchensis | reverse complement strand
CTCATAGGGTTAAGCTGCAGGTAAGTATCCAGCTTCTGCACCCATGCTTGTGTTGTCATCTTCGTTGTACCATCAAATTATGGAATCTCTATCTTCCCTGCCCTTCGCTCAAACTCAAAGTTTCCCCTGTCGTTCATCCTATGCTGGTTTTTGAACCTGAGTTGACAATACTGGTCTAGGGACATCTGTCTTTGAACTTTCATATCCAAGCTATAGTATTCCCTGGTACTCCTGGCTAATTGTTCCACAAAATCCTCAACCTGTTCATGCTGCCCTTGCTCATCTGTGAATGTGGGCATGAATGGTCTGGGGTTAGCTCTGCTACCTGAGTGTTGGCCTAGCGGTTCATCCATGAACACTGGCACGTATGGCCTATGATTGGTCTTGCTACCCATCTTCCCATGGAGCATGCCACCTCCAAGACTTCCTTTGGATCCCGGTGCTTTCTCCAGGTTATATCTGACTTCCTCATGGGTTCCACCGGACCCTCCATCCTCCTTATTCCCATACATATCAGGATCTTTGCCTCAATGGGTTACTTGCATCAGAAGGTCAGTTATCCTAGTTTGGTTCTCGTTCATTTTCTGTAGATTCTCATCAACTTTCTTCAAGGTTTTAGAGATTTCATCATGTCCCCTTCTGTTGGTTTCCTGATACTCATCCAACTACTGGACCAATGTTCTTTCTGTGTGGTTCATGTTTTGCTGGAACTTACCAAATTCGGCTACTAAGAGAGCCAAGCCCTGAGGCTCATGTTTGTCTCCTAACCCTTCCATTTCTACCTCTGTTCCACTGTTGTTTTTCTTCCTCGGACCCATAACAATTCCCCTGTACTTCTGCATGCACCGATCTCTCCACAGGTTTGGAGGATCGAGGCTCTGATACCACTGTAATGATCCCAAGCCAAATTCTTTCTTGGAATCACTAACTACTACTAATTTATTGAGTTATTAAGTGCATACAAGATTCATCAACACATGGAGATCACAATATATTCAAAATGTAGAAGGACAAGCAAAGATATGACCTTTTTATTATGAGTAATGTAAGATCAATACAATAGATGGCCGATCTGGCATAAACCTCAGATAGCCATACAAGAAATAGATATGAGCTACTACAAAATGCTCCCGACCATACAAAATAAGCCTCCAAAGGCTGGATATACAATGAAGACTAAATCAAGAAGATCTGAGCCATACTAATGCTCAACCTCCAAGCTGGAAAGTGCCACATCCTGCTAGAATTCTGAAGCCCTGAATAATTATGCCCTGCTACCAAAAGTTTCCAATCATCCCAAGAAATATGCCAAATGATAGATCGGGCAACTATAAGGAAAACCCAGATGTCCAAATTCCCAAATCCACTCTCAAACTCCGTAGATCTGAATTCTCCACTAAATGGTGTGCCCCACTGGATGACTGAAACCCTAGCTAGTTCGACCCTGATGAAGGAGGCCTCCAAATTCTATGAAACTCTCCAAGAATATAGATCGGGCTATGAGAATCTCATGGGAGAAGTTTCGGGCTCAGATCTCAAGCAGATCTCCCTATATTTGAGTTTTACTGAATCACAGGACGTCCCCTATGGCTCCACGACGTCCCAAACTGCAGACAAATGTAGAATGATGATAACCCTCCAGAAAAACCCTCAAACTGATGGTCCTGCCCCTGCAAACAAAACCCAACTGTCGGAATGGCCCTAGGACCTCAGGATAAGTTGGATCGAACCTCCCTCGATAAGCTGGCCCTGAAACTAGAATGGTGTGGAGGAGTCTTTCATCCCCGAGACCAAGTTGTGGAACAAGGTGAGTGGATATTTCACCACTGAGTTGCTCACAAAGGTTTGTACAGCAAAACCCCCAATCTGAATGCTCAAGAGAAATATAAAATGCTAATCCAAAACCAGAATGAATAATAGGTGCACCCCAACCTCTTACTTATACTTTTCCTTCTATTTCTCTGTTGAGTTAGGTTAACTCCCAGGGTTAATCTTCTATTCTTCTGTTGAGTTATCTTTTACTCCTTTATCCTTTTCCTTTCTTAAGTCAACTTAAAAATATAACTTTTAACTTCTTGACTTCTCCCCCCTCAGTGTGAGACTATGACCTAGTGGAGGTGCCCAGGCCACTGAGTCTCCTCATCACCTCTCTAAGAGGTGGGGGACATTACACTTGTGCTGCCTCAGCCGTAAAAAAATGGTCACCCTCGCCACCACCGGGGTGAACCAAAATTTTCGACCACCACCTCAGTCGCAGCTCTCGCGCACCAGGAGCACCCAATAAAATCCTAGGGCACAACATCGGGACCCTCTCCAAAACCCAGGCCACCAAGATGGACCCAAAAGTAAAGTCCCCTGTGTCAGTAGACCGACATTGGTCTAGCTTCCCTACCATCCTGGCATGCAGCGTCAACCCCCAGGCAAAGTGCTCCCCAGCTAGTGCCCTCTCCATAACCCTCAGCTGACCACCATTGATCCTCTGAGTCGCAAGGGACCCATACACCCTCACAATCATCGATGCTACATAGCGATGCACTAGAGCATCCATCGCCCCGATGCTCATGACGGAGCCTGACATGTAGTTCTCCCTCGAATAGTACCTTCGGCCCAAGGTCGCTAACGACACATCTAAAGGTAACACCAGATTCACCGGTAGGGGCCTTCCCCAAAAAGGGAGCCCAATCAAAAAGTATATGTCCTCCACCACAATGAAGGCGATCTTCTCTCCCCGCACCATAAAGCAATCCATGTCCAAACTCCACATCTGGATCAGAAACTGCAGGAGATACTTCTACTCCCGTATCAACAGGCACTCAAAGAACTTTAGTATCCCACAGGCAGCCAAAGTGGCAAGAACCCCTGGCTCCTCAATATCCACGACATCCCTCAGCTGAGACCAATCCCTCTCTCGCCAGCCGACCGGCATCATGCAAAATGATCACCTGCAACCACATAATACAGTCCTAGGTCAACCATATTGACCATAAAAAACATTAAAAAATATAATTTTTACACCTGTCAACCTTGCCCCCAAGGCGTGATTGTTTAACCCACAGGCACGCACATATGCGCACCTGTTCACCCCACAAGCGTGCACATATGCGCACCTGCTCACCCCACAGGCGTGCACGCAAGCGCGCCTATCCATCCCACGGGTGTGCATTCATGTGCGCCTATCCATCCCATAGGTGCACATGTGTGCGTGCCTACTCACCCTATAGGGGCACCTCCATGTGCCCCTATCACGAACATAGGTGCGCATCCTAGAGCGCCTGTCCACTACACAGTCGCGCACCCATGCGTCGTTGTGTAGCAAACAGGCATGCATATCATGCGTGTCTTTGTCCCCCCTACGGGCGCACCCATGCACGACTATCCAGATAATAGCCGCGCACCCATGCACGCATATTTCCGGATCACCCATGCACTAGGGGGCCCATACCCATAAAACCCATTGTACGGCCCTCCGTACAGGCCCTGCCCCTAAATGGAAAACATACTTCTATGCAGGACGATAAGACTACTAACCTGAAGCTCGCTGGTCTTGAATTGGTTGCCTCATTATCCAGGAATCTCCAAACCTCTTCTGAATACCTCTCGTCTAGTCACTCTGGAAACAGGTACAAATGAGGTGGCAATGTGGGCCATACAACTATATATAGGCCTTTCCACCAAACTTCCAATCACCATTCCGGGAGCTCCGGGTGTCCATTTTTCGATCTGTCTTTATCCATGGGATCAGCATCCTATCATCTACATCAAGATATTCCCTGGGCCACTTTTTATCCTTATCCCCTGGGGTGCCACTTTTTCATACCCCGTCTAGGTACGCATGCTCATGTTCAAAATTATCAAATAAATACTTGTATGTTCGATTCTCTTCAGATATTGTTCACGTCGGGTATTTGGTTTTCATGTGTACAGGTACTTGGTCATCATACATCAATGAAACCCCTTCAGGTATATAATCAGCACTGGCATGTAATCATTCCCTTTTAATCTCAGTTGCATCTCCAGTCACACCCTCTGACATTTGTCTTTAGGATCTCCATCTCTGGCTCTACAGTACCAACACCTCCATTGCATCTTAGGTACTGACACCTGGTAGCACTCTCCCCCACATGAGTTGTCCCATTCATAGCACCCTTTTGCACTTTGACACTCATGTTGTTTTTTCAACCCTTTAGGGATGGGAGTCCCAATAGTCTTACATCATGTTGCGAATCAACCACATACTCCTTCTCCTCATTTTTCTAGCTTTCCCATTGGACTCCCAGATTATCTCTTCAAGGTTTTATTTTGACTGCACCTCTGCAGTTTCATGAACCCTCCATTTCATCCACAAATTAGTTTGCCCCTCTACAAAGTTCCCTTCATTTCACCTACCTCATACAGAAACCCACCCATGGGGCCCCCACCTTCCACCAGTTCTCCAAGCAAATTGCACCCTAACTGGCCCAACCATACTACATTAGGGCACCTGTTTCTATATTTGTACACTCATCCCAAATTATTCTTTATTTATTTGGTTCATTGTAAAAAGCCTTTGTTTCCAGCATTTACATATCCTTTTGTCGTCACCTTTGATGACCTTCTTCCCTTTTTTTGGCAAACGCAACCCATGTCACCCTTGGTTGGGGCACTCCTTATCATCTACCCTTGTTGACATCGTCCATATACTCCGAGTATCCCACAGGCCACTTACCTCTGCCCTCTGAGTTTGTTCACCTTGTCCCGCCTCTGACACAACTTATCCCCTGTCTTGTTGTCCCCCTGACACTTGACCTAGTTGAATGGTTGCGGCCACTTATACCTCACACATACCCCCAACCAAGGGAAGTCTTGAGTCTCCATACATCTTGATTTCATCCATGTACCTCCTCAGTTCCTAACCTCACCTAGTATATTTCACGAAGCTCTTTGCTTCTCGGAGTCGCATCCCCCTTTTTGTCGACATCAACATAGTTTCCAAAAGAGCGATAGTATCTTGACTCTCATTACCTTTCCAATGAGAGGTATTGGATAGCACAGGGAAAACCACAATTTCTCCCTACTTTCATTGACCCCCATAACATTCGACTTCAACACTTTCTCATGTTATGGTGGGTCTTACTTTGCGACTATTGTAGTTATTTCTTATATTTGTTGAAGACCTCTGAACTTTGTCGGGCTATCAATGCCTATAGAATCAGTGATATTTCTTACAGATGTCACTGCCTGTTGTTCAGAGTATGTTCCTCCACAGAATTGTCTTCTTCCTTTATCACGACCGCCCCCAAGGGCGCTGCAGTTGTCTACATCAACACACCATTCCTTTTTCAGTTACATGACATCAGCATGGGGCATGCCCGCTTTGTTTGTACACAATTTATTTTTACACACCTTATGGAAGGTTGGGTTCTACAGGTTCCCTTCTCCCTCCAATGGGTAACTCTTGACAATCCCACTATCGCTCTCTCTTACAATGACACTCTCAGTAGAAGAAACATTGATGAATTTCGGCTATACGTATGCTCCTAACCTCATCCATCAGGGGGCATCTGTTATCACTAAAATTTCGTCTGCAAATGGTTACAAGAATCCAACATCGTCAAACAGTTATGAGGTCACCCATGGACCAAAACTACCACAAAATCATTTCCAAAGGGTCAAAAACTATACAACTGGTGAAAAAATTAAAGTGTGCTATGACTACACAGGGTGCACAAGCACATGCGCAAAACAAAAACACAGGAAAAGTGCACATGCGCCCGATGCGCGACTGTGGTCGCTAAAAGCCACGCACATCTGAGAATTGCGCATTTATGAGAGTGGTTGGCCTCCCGCCCACTTCTAGTTCAGCTTCCAAGTTCATTTGACACTCAAATCTGGACTAGATCCGACTGGGTGGTTGGTCAAAGACCTAAAAATTCCCTAATTAGCCTCTTTCCACACTACAAGATAGTTGCACAATACCTCAAAGAGGTGCTATAAAACAAGGCCATGGGTGCACTTCATTCTTAAGGAATTTCAATAGAAAATGTATGCTTCTACTATTCTCTTGAGGAATCCTCTATTCTCATCAAGAGTATACTAGCACCATTACATTGGGAAATCCATCTCACCCCTTGAGTGGATTAGCAAGGAATTCTTTCACCATTTTTATTCAAAGTTGTAAGAAGAGCTTATTTTTGGGGGTCCAAGAGCCCTCCCTTGGAGGAAGAAGGGACTCATAGTCATCTTTATTCTTGGTGTTTTCTTTCACTGATATAAACCTTACCATTGGTGACATGAGTCTTATTGTTTCTTTTGTTCTTATGTCCCTATGCTCACTAGTTTAGTTGTTATTTTATTTCTTAGTTTAATTCTTAGTTGTTCTTTTATATTTCTTTCTCTAACCCTTTTCCTTACAGTTGTCCTGCTTAGAAAACCCAACTAAGCTTGCAAGCACCTCTGTTTTGCTCATCTAGGTGGAAAAAGAGGCGCAACAACAGCAACATGTCCCTTTCCCATAAAATCACTCTTATTTTATTGCATAACTCCTTGATCATATGCATAGGTTGACATTGAAGATACTTTGCTATCTTCACTTTGGTTGGTTTGTGTTGTCTTGGACCTGATCTCAAAAGAGCGTCGGAGCGAAGTAGGAACAACAGAGACCTAAGGAAGCGATCTAAAGGTATGTCACTCATTCCTTCTCGGTAGTATATTCAATGACTGCAACTTAGAGAAAGAGTCATGTCCTGTCCTGTTTTGTTCTAGATCCAGGTGGATCTAGGGAGATCAGTTAGTGTCCGCACCTACCGATTTATCCGATAACAAAATTGGTGACTCCATTACGGATATAACCCATTTTGTGGTTTTTCTTTTCCATTTTCTCTTGACCTACCCTTTTTCATTCCCAATCAATCTCTGAGTCTTTAGGAGATCCTTACAGACTCTCTAGATCCAGAAGTTCACTCAAAAGTTCTGTCCTTTTTCCAAATTTTGCTTGATTACAAACCTTCTCACATTGTACCTTTCTGTGGCCTACGAGAATCATTGAAGTTCGCACCCTAGTGTTCAGTTCAGTGAGACCTTCTCGCACCCTGCCTATGTCTAGGTGCGAGAATCCTTAATTCTCGCACTGTACCCCACTACCAGATTGTGAACTCACCTGTAAAAACTTTGGATTAGGTCTTTTTGTGTCTTCAGATGCCCAGATTTGTTTGTTTATTTGGGAAGAACTTTTTTTTCCAGTGATTGAATGTTTCTTGACTTCAAATGTTGCGAATGATTAGTTTTCAAAAATTGAAAACTCTTCTTGATCATTTTTTCTCAATTTTTACCTCTTGACCTTTTCTTAACAAGGGTATAATCTCTGATTCTAAAATCTGAGTGCTTGTTTGGTCGAGAGCCTTTGATTGGATTAAAATTTGGGATTAATTGTCCTTTTCGATTGCTTACTACTTGGAAAATTGTTGTCCATGTGCATTTGAAGAGACTAGTCTTGTCAGTTTGTTATTTTTATCTTCATTGAAAGATCGATTTGGGTGTTTGTTGAGTATTTCATTTTCATTGGTTGCTTACTTTTTCTTAGTTCCATCCCTATTGCTTGGTTTCTATTAAAAAATTAAACATTTTCTTTTCTTTTCTTTTCTTTAGCAATCATTTATTCGAAAAATATTGGCATTCAAATATTGAAAGAGAACAAATAGGGAATTTACATTGTTCATGATTGTTTGATATTACATTTCAAGAAAGATCGCACATCATAGTTCGCATTGTTCCAGAAAACTTCTCTTTCCCTTATGTAGATAGAATTCATCAAACGAAAATTTGTATCATTCATCCCTATTTACGCATTGTTGGGTTAGAGTCTTACACAACATTGGTTTCATCTCCGCCTCCCTCTTGAGTAACAACAACCTTTAATAATATTGCGCAATTTTTTTAAAATTCAACTAGTAACTTTTTCTAGAGCTCTTTTGCACCAACATTAGCTAGGCTAGAGATTTGGAATAGGAAATGAGACACACTCTCCAAAGAACAAAATAGACAATAGTATCTTGTGATAAGGAGTGTCAAATTCCATTTGCATCATTTTGTCCTGGGAAGCCCTTCTCACACAAGGGTAAAACCTGAGGTCGCATTGAGATTGACAGAGTTACTCGCCCTGCTTTGTTGATCTCGGTATAGATATTGCATGTATTATGTGGGTCACTTGAAGGTATACCCGCAATGATGAGTGGAAGCCTCTCAAGTTGGTTTTGGGCTAGATACCCTGCCCTTGCGTGTGGATCAGACTGTCGATTGTTTCCCCATGCATCATTTTTGTTTGTGGTAACCTTAGTAGCCTATCTTCTTAGGGTCTTACACAAGGTGACTGTGAAGGGGTAAGTCTTCACGGTACCTAGAGTCGACGTTGGCCAAACTCACTCAGGCTCCTTAGAGGGTATACCCACAATTATGTGTGGGAGCTTTCACCATGGTGTAAGTTCGTTAAGTAGGTCGTCAACGTAACTTTTCCACCCTCACCCAACCCCTTCTTGTCTCATCGTCGTGATGTTGGATTTCATCACCAACTAGTGACTTCAAAATTGGAAGGTCTTGTTTGATTGGTTTTTCTTCCTATATTTTACTAGCGCATGTTGTTTGTTTACCCAAGTTGGTCATAGAATTTCTTTCGTAAGATTTTAACTCGATCACAATTGACCCTCCACACCGTTCACGTAGAATGCAAGGCCTACCCCTAGAAGATCTGGAAGGTTCTCAACCCTTGCCTACCAACTCACCGGAGGGCTCTCCTCAACAGAGTGAAGTCCAAGACATTTCCACTCCACAAGTGGAAAGAACTAACTCTTTAGAATTGTTCTGAATTACCAATTCTCGAGAGGACTTCTGACTTCCTCCTGACTCTGTGAGATGTATTGTTCGAGTGAATTCTTCTAGAGAAATAGTTGTTGAGTCTTCTGGATTACCAACTGAACCTTTCACAGGACCTGAGGGTCAAGATCCTTTTTGGACTATTGGCATTTTTAGACGGGATATCTTTGGCTCAGGAGCAGGCGTCGATATCACTGTCACACCTGAGCTTCCCGAAACATTCGATCTAGATGCAATACCTTTTATTACTGCCTATTACTTTCCTGGTTCAGACGCTTCGCCAGCCGACCACATATTGACTATCCCCCTACAAACGGTCCATTACACAATGGTCCCAGATACTACGCGTCCTCACACTAGGATTATGGTGGCTAGCCAAGATCCCATTGGCACGTTGCTTTCACCTAGATTCACCCCAACACTTCCCCCTGGATATCATGTGTTGAATAATTCTATTCCCACTCCTACACAAATCCCATCCAAGACTCCTGGCATTTCCAATCGTTCCTAGTTTCATTCTGACACTTCCTCGACCCCCTTTCAGAGGACCTCTTCCATCCTCTATCGAAGGCATGGACCCTAGTGGCACCATCCCATCTTTCACACCTAATTACCAGATTCCTGTCGATGGAAAATTTCACCAAGGAGGAAAAACCCAATCCCTTTTTGCAGGACAAATCCCAATTGGGATGCAACCCCCGCCTACCCCCCCTATGGACAAAACATACCTCCATCCTTGGCCCAGTATTGGAACTATCTTATCCAAAATAATCCTCACTCGACTGGGGGGGAACAGCCTCAAGCTAGCTCCTTCATACCCCCTAGTACAGGCCAACCATATCTAGGTACGTCAAATCCTATTTGGGGCTCGAACGCTCAACCCCACGCCCATGTTCAAGGGAACAACCCCAACCAATACAACCCTATAAATTACTTGCCTCCACACCAACAACCGAATCTGCCCGAATCTTCGCATTATATGCAAACTACTTATGGTCCCACTGGTATACCGATGGGAATCCCTCCCCAAAGTCACCAATACACACATGTGAATAGACAGTTACCCTTCTTAGCCACCCTGGACCTCCCTGATCTATCGAGAATTTTAAATGATCTGATTTGTCACTCTCCTCAATGGCCCGCGATACCGTCCAAACTACCATCCGAGATCCCTAAATTCGATGGTAAACCAAGAGAGGACCCAAACAATCATGTAATGACTTTTCACCTTTGGTGTTCATCCAACTCTTTGATGGATGACTCTATTCGTTTACTCATTTTTCAGCAAACTCTCACAGGTTCTGTGCGAAGTGGTATATAGAATTACCATGAGTCTTCTTCACCAACTTCAACACCCTCACTATGGCTTTCCTCACCCACTACCAATTACCGATCCGCTATGAAATGGGAACCGAAATTTTGAGTTCTTTCAAACAAACCAAATCCACTCATATCTTTGATCACATTCATGAGTGGCGATGGAGACGACGTCTCATCAAACTCAAAATTCTCGATCAGTTGCTGGAAGAGTGGTTCATGAAATCATTTGTGAATGACATCACTCATGACATTTCCATGGATGGATTTGTCACAGAAGAACAAGCGATCTGTCGTGCTCAATACCTCGACCTCGTTTACTCACAAACTGGTACTCTTTACGACTTACTCCCTGACGCACCTCGTCCTTCTACTTGTGCTACTTCAAATACTCCTGCTACTTCTCATGCAGCTGATGGTGTAATTGGCACTTTCCATGCCCAACCCCATTCCATCCAAGCCTCTAGAAAAAACCCCAAATCCATTGCTTCTAATGTTCAAAATGCTCAGTCTCCTACCCATCCCACCATCAAAACTTCTAAGGTGAACTATGTTCAATCTACCCCCGCCGGAAAAAATAAATCCAAAAAAGGGAAGGGTAAGAACAAGGAGGATAAAAATAATCTGCAATCTAAGAATACCAAAACACAACCTGTTGATGATACTGATAAGCGCAAATCCTGATACCCTTGTCTTATCTGTAGTGATGACCACTACACTAAGGATTGCCCAAGATGAGCCGAGGTTACTAAGTTCCTTCAAGGGACCCCGAAACCGCCTACTCCGGCCATGTTGTCACAACCCTTCCCTTCTCAACAACAGGCCCAATTGGTCATTCATGACCAACCTTCCCCCTCCACTACATCCTATGTCTTAATGTGTACAGGTGATTCAAAGAAGAATGACATCACAATTACCAATCGAGCAAAAGATTATTCTTCCTCCAAAGAGAAGGTTGATGAAATACCTCCTTTGTTGGTCCAACCATCTCCCATGACTCCACCTACCAATGGTCCTTTTCATCTCGAATGACCAAGCCTAGATACAGTTCTTCACCCCCCCCCAAAGGGTGTTGTCCAAAAATCTGCTTTCAATCCTCATGCACGTGTTGCCTAGAACTACAGTATTGTCGAAGATCNCCCCTCCACTACATCCTATGTCTTAATGTGTACAGGTGATTCAAAGAAGAATGACATCACAATTACCAATCGAGCAAAAGATTATTCTTCCTCCAAAGAGAAGGTTGATGAAATACCTCCTTTGTTGGTCCAACCATCTCCCACGACTCCACCTACCAATGGTCCTTTTCATCTCGAATGACCAAGCCTAGATACAGTTCTTCACCCTCCCCCAAAGGGTGTTGTCCAAAAATCTGCTTTCAATCCTCATGCACGTGTTGCCTAGAACTACAGTATTGTCGAAGATCTAGCCCAAGCACCATCCGCGATGTCATCCCTCGAAGTCCTTCAGAGTTGTCCTATACAACGAAAGGCATTGTTGAAATCTATTGATGGAATTGACCCTACCAATAAAAATTTAATAATTTTTTACTTGGAAGATCACCTACCAAGGTTACCCCCTCAACTCACATTCCAAATGCAAGTTATTGTCTCCAACAAGAACATTTGTAGAACAGTTATTGATGAGGGTGCATCGATGTGTGTCATGTCTATTACCTACTGGAAATCCATCGGCTCTCCTCCTTTAACTGAATCCCACAACACGATCAAAGCCTTCAATGGCTCTGGTTTTAAGCCTTACGGTGTCCTCCCTTCGTTTCCTATTACGTTAGAAGGCAAAACGGTCAACGTTGAAGTGGAGGTATTTGAGGCTCCTCTCGATTACAACCTTCTACTTAGCCGTAGTTGGATCGATTCCATGCGTGCAGTTGTGTCCACTCTTTTCTGTGTCGTACATTTCCCACGTCAATGAAAAGTAATTACAGTGGACCAATCGGCCTTCTTTCACTCTAATGCACGTACCAGCAACATCCCTTTCATTGCAAAATCCCCCCTAGATATGAGAACGTCTGTGTGGGTCTTCTTAAAGATTCCTCTTTGATGGGTACTTTCCCCATTCCACCACCCGATGTTCCACATCCGTTTGTCACCTTGATCAACATGATATCCACCTCTGTTCGTGAAACCCCTATGTCTTATGACCCATGGATAGTACCCAACCCCGGTGATCATCTTCATTATGGTGACCAAATGCCTTTGAGCCCGATCGAGTCTGCTTATCAAGCCATTCAATCAGCCACCCCTTATATCTCCTCTCTTGGTGAGTTATCTCTGGATCCATTCTGCATCATTTTTCCTACCGACGAGATGATTATGTCTGTTATGTCCATTGAAGATACTCCTTGGGATGATGGACATCATCATTCCATTCTCTTCCTGGAACAACACACCATTGAGAGTTACCAAAGGATCTCGACTCCATCAACCTTTGTGGTCATTTCTACCATTCCCGAGTCTACACACGAACTGTTCTACGAAGGGAACATAAGTAATATCTCACCCACCATCCCCCTCAACATATCCATTAAACTTGGAGTTGTCAAAAATGTGCACATCGAAGCGTCGTGTTCCAATGACGAAATTGTCACCTATAAATCTCTTTTTCAAGAATTTTGTGACATCTTTGCCTGGAGCTATGAAGAAATGCCAGTTATTGACCCTGACATTGTTTTTCACGAGATTAAGACATACCTGGGCGCTAAACTCGTCCGGCAACGACTTCGTCCGGTCCACCCACGTAAAGCAGATGCTATCAAGCTTGAAGTTGAGAAATTTCTTCAAGCTGGCTTTATTTACCCTGTGGCTCTAACTAACTGGGTTTCCAATCTTGTTTCGGTTAACAAAAAACAAGGTACGATCCGCATGTGTGTCGATTATAGGGATATTAACAAAGCTTGTCCTAAAGACAACTTTCCCACCCCCTTCATTGACCAGATCGTCGACGATTGCATCAAGAGTGAAATATTCTCTTTGATGGATGGTTTCTCTGGATATAATCAAATCAATATCGTACCCGTCGACCAACACAAGACCGCTTTTATTTGTCCTTGGGGAACTTTCTCCTATCGGAAACTACCCTTTGGTTTAAATAATGTCGGCGCGACTTTTCAATGTGCTATGTCTTATGTCTTTCATGATATAAAGCATATTTTCCAACCATATCTTGATGACCTACCGGCTCATTCCATGCACCGTGTTGATCATCCCACACACCTCCGAGCCATTTTCCTCCGATGTCAGTTCTACCGTATACGCTTAAACCCGCACAAATGTGTTTTTTGTGTAGAATCCAGCCAACTTCTGGGATTTATTGTTTAACGTCAAGGGATCAGGGTAGATCCTTTGAAGGTCAAGGCGATTCTCAATCTTCCTCCTCCTTCCTCACTTCACCAGCTATAAAGTTTGCAAGGGAAGGCAAACTTTCTCCATCATTTCATCCCGAACTATGCTGAGCTAACTCTTGGATTTACTCGAATGCTCAAGAAAGGTTCTGAGTTTGTATGGGATACCACTGCTAACAAATATTTCAAATCTTTGAAACTATCTTTAACTCGTACCCCACTACTCTTCCCACCTGATTACAGTCGGGATTATTTCCTTTATCTTTCAGCCTCGGACTATGCCATCACTATGGTTCTCATTCAGGAGGATGATTCTCATGATGAACATGTCATTTATTATTTGAGTCGGAGTCTCACGACTATCGAAACCAAGTATTTACATGTTGAAAAAATGGCCTTGGTTGTCGTCCAAGATGTTCAACATTTCTGGCACTATATCCTTTTATGCAAGACTACTGTGATTTCCAACTGCAACCCTATGCAACACATTCTTACATGCCAATTACTAGGGGGAAAATACTCCAAATGGATCATAATACTCCGAGAGTTTGACTTAGAATTTGAACGCACTAAGTCCAAGAAATCCTTGGTGTTTGTCGAATTGATATGCATCCTTCCCTGTTCTGAGATGGAAAATGTAGCAGAGGATTCATTACCCAATGAATCCCTTTTCCTAATTAGTTCTGATGACCTTTGGTATGGGGATATCATCATATATATCCAGAAACAGACTTTTCATCTCGATTTGTCTAGCACTGACCGTCGTCACATACGCTACCTAGCTCGTCAGTATATTATCCTCGGTGATACTCTTTATCACCATGGGATTGACTCTATTTTTTGACACTGCCTCACGTTTGATGAAGCCAAGAAAGCCCTGAATGACTTCCATTCTGGAGCATGTGGTGGTCACATGCCTGGGTATGCTACTGACCAATAGATCTTATGAGTGGGTTATTTTTGGCCTTCTTTATTCAACGATTGTATAATCCCTATCCAAAAATGCCACACGTGTCAAACCTACAACAACAAAATATGATCACACCCTGCTCCTCTACACCCTGTGGTCTCCGTTGGTCCTTTTACAAAATGGGGTATCGATTTCATAACATGTCACCCTCACTCGGCTGGGCGGCATGAATACATTATCGTAGCCGTAGATTATTTTATGAAATGGGCCGAGGCGATGCCAACATTCGACAATACCGGAAAGACTGCATCATTATTCATATTCAATCATATCATTGCTCGGTTTGGTGTTCCTCAAGCTATCGTTACTGATCACAATAGCCACTTTAGAAACTTCATGATGTCTGAACTCATCGAAAAGTTGGGTCTTCGCCATGAAAACTCAACACCCTATTACCCACAAGCCAACGACCAAGTTGAAGTAATAAACAAAGTTCTCATTACCATGCTTCGACGAATGATAGGGATTCACAAAATGAGTTGGCACACGATGTTGTTTTTAGCATTGTGGGCTTACCGGACATTCGTTAAGTTTTCTACCGGGTTTACACCTTTCCAGTTAGTTTATGGTCTAGAATCCATCTTTTCGATTGAATGTGAGATACCTTCTCTAAAACTAACCATCGAACTTCTCCCAAACACTTCTGTCGAATAAGAGCGTCTATTGTATCTCATGCAACTAGACGAAACCCGTCGCGATGCCACCCTAGTTATGGAAGCCCAGAAGAAATGTGTCAAAGACCAATATGACACACATGTCAAGCCACGTGTTTTCTCCGAAGGTGATCTGGTTCTCCTTTACAAACAAGATTGAGATATGCTAGGATCCGGAAAATTTGAAGCTATGTGGCGAGGTCCTTATATCATCAAATGAGTGTTGGAGAAAGGAGATTATGAGTTAGTAGACTACGATGGTATCCCTTTGAGTGAACCCAGAAATGGGTTGTACTTAAAGAAGTACTATGCTTAAGATCACATGTGCATGAGTGCTTGTATTTTATTGTATCATACTTTTTGTGTGTTACTTTAGTATGATTTTTCATTATTTGGTCTCTGCCCTCAACCTCTTATCTTGGATTGCGCTTTGTTTCTAGATGTCGGAGTCTTCTCTACCCCACATTGACTTTGTCGATGACGCTAGTCGTAGTACTCAAAGCCTTGCTTCTGCTGCATGGGAAATTTACACACATACAAACGAACTTATCAGTCTACGAGGTGTGTGCCTCGGTCGTGTGACCAATAATATTGCAGAATATAACATCATCATCAAATTTTTGATTGATTCTATTTCGCTTGATATCCTCCACCTGGTTATACGACTCGATTCGCAGCTAGTAGTACTACAGTTAAGTAATGTCTATGCTATCCGAAGTCCTACTTTATTACGGGTATATTTACGAATTTGCCTCTTTGAACGTTATTTTGATTATATCGAATATCAACACATTCCTAGATGTCTAAATACATTGACTGATGCCTTAGCTAATTATGTGTTAGATAGACATATGGGACATTATGAACCAATGACACATCACATGTATTATACAACACAAAATAAGCTAGTAGAAGCCATATATATGTATATAACGATCAAAAGTTTTTACAAAAAAGTTATATCCAAAGATCAAAATCTCAAAATATGAAGTCCATGGCTTCCACAAAATAGCATCATGGATGACGCTCATGATAACATACAACTGCTCAGGCTACCATACGGAGCAGTCGACTGAGAGACTCAGACACACCCACAGTATGGCACTGATAACGTCTCGGGATCTCTCCAATAGTGATGTCTGGAACATATGTAGTCAGTCCCTCTAAGTTCTGTTCAATCGCCTCGTAGTCCTCAGCATCCCATCTTGCCACTGGAGCCACTTCTCCTCGCCTCTGAATGGGAGACATCCCTGGCGGTCGATACGGCCCCACATCTGTGTTGTCAAAAGAAATTTTTTATTAGGATCAAAAATATAATAACATTTTATATAATAAAATTTGCAAAAACATTTAAAAAGAACAAAATGTGTACTTCTCAC
>SNQJ01S0077071.1:24381-60949 GCA_010110895.2 Picea sitchensis | reverse complement strand
TCGAACAGAGGGCATGACTGATGCTTTCTTTCGAGAGTGTTTTATCAGTGGCCTCAAGGAGGAGATTTGGGCCCATGTCCTCATGGCTCGACCCTCAAATTGGGTGGAGGATACTAAAAGAGCTAAAGAAGCACAACAAGTTGTATCCTCTCAAAACAAAAAACCCTCCTTTATCCCTCGCCCTAAACCCGTAACTCCCACTACTCCCTCTGCTCCATTAAAGATCCAAAAATTGACCAGGGTTTAAATGGATGAACACCAACTCAAAGGCCTTTGTTATAATTGTGATGACAAATATTTCCTGGGCCACAAGTGTAAGGAAAAAAAGCTCTTTATGGCTATCTCTGAGGATATTTTGGAAAAGGATGTTGAAACTCCCCTTGTGTCTGAGTCACCTGAAATCACTGACATAACCCCTCCCTCAGACCCTCCCAAAGTCGAACCCGTCATTTCCATCAATGCTCTCACTAGCTTCTCCGCTCCCCAAACCCTCAAGTTAATCGGTTAGATTAAGGATCAGAAGGTCATCATTCTGGTTGATAGTGGAAGAAACCATAATTTTATTCATTGCCGCCTTGCCCAAGAAACTCATTGCTACATCCATGCTATCAACAATTTCCAAATCGTGATTGCCAATGGTGGTTCCATGAAATGTGGAGGGAACTGTGAAAATGTGTGTCTCCAAATCAGTGACTACCACCTAAAATCCCATATGTTTGCTATCGACATGGGTGGTTGTGACATTGTGTTGGGTACAGATTGACTAAGAACTTTGGGTCCCATTCTCATGGATTTTAAGGCATTAACCATGCAATTTGACTAGGAAGGCCACCAATATAAATTCCAAGTCATCAGTGCTGGTTCACCTGAGGTCATTAGTTCCCATCGCATGGAAAAGCTGCTCAAGAAAGTTCATTCTGGTGTCATTACCCAACTCCATGCCATACAAGCAATAGAGACATCCCCGGTGCCGCAAGAGCTCCAAGCCCTCCTTTCTAAACATCAAATGGTATTTTCCACTCCCTAAGGACTCCCTCCTTCCTGCGGTGTTCATGATCATTCCATTCCCCTTGTACCTGGAAGCCTTCCTCCCAATATCCATCCATATCACCACCCCTTTTCAAAAAAAAATGAAATTGAGAAAATGGTCTAGGAACTCCTTAATGCAGGCGTTATCCGCCATAGTATGGGCCCTTATTCTTCTCCTGTAGTCATGGTCCTGAAGAAAGAAGGTTCTTGGAGAATGTGTCTTGACTTCCATGCCCTCAACAAACTGACCATTAAAGACAAATTACCCATTCCTGTCATTGATGACCTCCTGGATGAATTGAGTGGCGCACAATTATTTACTAAACTTGATCTTCGCTCAGGCTATCACTAGATACGTATGAAAGAGGTAGACATTCCCAAGATGGCCTTTCGAACTCATTAGGGCCACTATGATTTTTTGGTCATTCCCTTTGGTTTGTGTAATTCCCCCTCCACCTTCCAAAGCCTCATGAACCATGTCTTCCATCCCTTTCTCCGCCATTTTGTCTTAGTTTTCTTTGATGATATCCTCATCTATAGAAAATCCTGGACATACCATCTTACTCATGTGGATCAAGTTCTCCATCTACTCTCTCAGCACCAACTTTTCCTGAAACAGTCTAAATGTGCTTTTGGTGCATCAGAAGTAGAATACTTGGGTCATCTGGTTGGCAAGGATGGCATCAGGGTGGATCCGAAAAAGATTCAAGCTATGCAAGACTGGCCACACCCAAAGACTCTCAAACGCTTGTGTGGATTTCTGGGCTTAACAGGGTATTATCGCAAGTTTGTTAATAACTATGGAAAGATTGTAGAACCTCTCACTTCTCTCCTAAAAAAGAACTCTTTTACTTGGACTCCAGCCGCTGTTCAAGATTTTCAAACCTTGAAGACGACCATGTGCACCACTCCAGTTCCGACCCTTCCTGATTTCACAAAGACCTTTGTGTTGGAATGTGATGCAACAGGGAAAGGAATCGACGTTGTCCTTATGCAAGAGGGTTGAACTTTGGCCTTCACTAACAAGCAACTGTATGAAAGGAATCTGGGCTAACCCATTTATGAAAAGGAAATGTTGGCTATTCTGCATGCTGTTGATTTTTGGCGTTCTTATCTCTTGGGGCAACGCTTCCAAATTAAGACCGACCATCAAAACCTCAAGTACTTTCTGGAACAACGCATTTCCTCCCAGGAGCAACAAAAATGGGTGACTAATCTCTTTGGATATGATTATGAGATCATTTACAAGAAGGGCAAAGACAATGTAGTGGTGGATGCACTGTCCAGAAAATATGAAGAAGAAACATCCCTTTTTTCTCTTTCCTTCATTGTACCCGATTGGGTCCAAGTTGTGCACCAGGAATG
The DNA here is from genome assembly GCA_010110895.2 of Picea sitchensis. Classification (NCBI taxonomy): domain Eukaryota; kingdom Viridiplantae; phylum Streptophyta; class Pinopsida; order Pinales; family Pinaceae; genus Picea; species Picea sitchensis. The sequence goes on along the minus strand of SNQJ01S0077071.1, from coordinate 58,555 downwards.
GTTACAAGATCCCAAAAGTTCACATCTGATCCATCAATTGCAGACCAATACTTTGGATCCCCTAGGGTACTCTTGGCTCTAGGATGAGCTTTGATACAAAGGCCGTTTGTATTTAAGTAAACAATCAAAGCTTAGATCCACGGTACTTTATGAGATTCATGCTACACCCATAGTGGGGCAATCAGGGTTCACCAAAACCTATGACAGGGTCAAATGTTCCTTTTTCTGGGATGGTATGAAATAGGACATCCATAATTTTGTCATTGAATGTGAGGTATGTCAATGCCAAAAGGGAGAAACAATCAAATCTCTGGGCACACTACAACCGCTTCCGATTCCACCTGCTATTTGGAAGGATATCTCTATGGACTTTATTATCGGCTTACCCAAATCGGGGAATAAATCAGTCATAATGGTGGTTGTGGATCACCTTTCCAAGTATGCTCATTTCTGCGCTCTTCAACACCCATTTACTGCATCCAAGGTGGCTCAAATTTTCATGGACCATGTCTTCAAGCTTCATGGCATACCACACTCTATTGTTTCTAATCGTGACCCAACTTTCACAAGAAATTTTTGGCAAGAATTGTTTAAGCTATAGGGTACCCAATTGCATCTCAGCACAACTTGTCATCCTCAGACTGATGATCAAATAGAAGTTGTCAACAAGTGTTTGGAAACATATCTCAGGTGTTTTTCCTCTGAGAAGCAACATCAGTGGGCTCAATGGTTACCCCTAGTTGAATGGTGGTACAACACTTCCTACCATACAGCTACACGCATGACTCCTCTTGAAGCGGTATATGGATAGAAGCCACCTTCAGTTATCTCATACTTACTGGGTACCTCGAAGGTCCAAGCAGTTGACCAAACACTTACAGTTCGAAAGGATATTCTTCATACCCTTAAAGAGAACTTGGTCATGGCACAGAATCACATGAAGCAACAAGCATATCAAGGTTGCTCTGAACGTCAATTTGCAGAAGGGGATCAGGTGTTTTTGCGACTACAACCATACAAGCAAACTTCCCTCAAGGCCGAGCACTGTCAAAATCTAGCGCCCAAATTTTATGGTCCTTATACAGTTCTCAAGCATGTTGGGAAAGTCACCTATTAGTTAGCTCTGCCCAGTCAATTGAAGCTACATCCTGTTTTTCACGTTTCATGCTTAAAGAAGGCGATTTTAACTAGGTGCAAAATTCAAACCAACCTTCCAGAGTTAGATAAAGAAGGATCCATTTGGCTACAACCAGAAGCAGTTTTGGACTAGCGTGAGTGTCGCCTGTGTCAGAGAACCATCAAGGAAGTGCTAGTCCAGTGGAAAGATACGACTCCAACAGATGCCACTTGGGAACCAACTACCATTCATCAACAGTTTCCACATCTCAAGCCTTGAGGACAAGGCTGTTTTTAAGGGGGCGGACATGTTAGGGTCCTAACCCGCACATAGGTAGATCAATATATTCGGATGTAATAAAGGTTAATATTAATAAGGCCTTTCAATAAAATATAATAAAGTGGATGTAAGAAGACCTAATAGAAGCTTCCGCTTCTAGAAGGATCTTCCTCTAGATGCTTCTCTTGATAGACATATTTAGTATAAATAAGGGTTGAGGGTATGAAAACCCTAGATGGAAGATGATTGTAAAAGAGCAATGCTCGACTGGAGGTTGCCCCCTTAAAGAGGCCTATGAACATTTCTTTTTGAATCAAAGTGCTATTTTTGTTGTTGTTCTTATATCATTTCTATGTTATTGTGGAGATTATGCTGGTTATATTACTGTTATTCTGCCATTTCTAGCATTTCATTTTTGTTCAACATACTTTTTATATCTGGTATATTGCATTCAGATTGCGCAACAAGAAAAATATGACATGAGAATGAAGTTTGAGGAGGACAGAGAGAAGATCCAGAGAGAAAAATACCAGCTGCTCGTGGATCAGACTACGATCAAGGAGATAGTGGCTAGATCAGTTCGCTCTATGCTGGGCTTGGCCGAGATGGAAGAAGAGACAGTTGAGAGCCAAGTGGGGAAGCTCGCTGAAGCCATTCAACAACTTCAAGAAAAGGTAGTCGAGTCAGAACTGCAAGCAATGCCGAGAACTTCGTAGGAAGTGCAGGATTAGAGGGAAGAAAATGCCAAGAGAACAATCGAAAGAATCAAGGTGTTGGCTTCAGAATGAAAGAAACTAAGTAACCAAAGTGCGCGGACCTATGAGTGCCTTGCAGAAGAGTTGGAACTGAGGACATTGGAGGCACAACTCCAAGAGGCGAAGTAGCATGCGTCTACAGTGCAATCTCATTTGAAGCTGCTTACAATAGTGGAGAATATGAATAGGGCATAGTAGCAGTGCGCAGTTCAACAACAGGTCATTGCCATCTAGAGCATAGTGATGGAGGTGACACAACAACTCCAGCCAGTGTAGGATGAAGCTTGCACCCTCTTTGAAGAGATCGAGGGATAATGATCACCGATGGAACAGGTGGTCACAATAGTGGAACAACACGTTGAAGGGTCTGTCACCGAGCAAGTCATTCAAGAGTTCGATGAGCAGGAGGCTCTGGCGAGGCAACAAGTCGAGGTAGTTCAAGATAAGATTGAAGCCTTCGAAGTAGTGTTTCCCAGATCAGAGTGACTCAGGATGAGTCAGAGGTGAGTGTTGGGGGCATGTTGGTCCTCGACCAATTTTTGTGGAAAATTTGGTCACGTTTGACCATTTTTGGGACTTCGACAGGCTGATCGAAGACGTAGCACCTAGGCGAAGTAGAGATCGTGGGATCTCACCCTTTTTGTGGGATTTTTTGGTTTTAGGGTTTATGTAACGGATATGGGATGTCAACCCATGGGTTTACCCATGCTTAAGCCTCTTTTGTAATGTATAAATAAATAGCTAGGCGATGTAATAAAGGGCTGATGGCTTAGTGCTAATATTAGTTATGTGCAAGAAGATGTGTTAAGGCTTGCAGGTCTAAGTGAAAGCATTTTGTAAGTGCTTGGTACAGATGAAATGTGTAAGGCTTTGTGATTTGATACAAATTGAGGAAGGAGGATATGACAAGGTGCGCGTAGATATCCTATCCTATGTGAAGTTGGTGTGCTAGCTTAGTGCATGTAAGAAGATTGGTGGATGTAGACCCACATTGGGGTGAACCACATATATCCTGTGTTGTTGTGCTTTGTGCAATGTTTTTTATGTTCTATTTTCTTAGTGCATTGTTCTTGATGTGTGATAGGTAGATCCATTGATGCATAGTGCTTTATCTATGAATGAATGACTAGATCTTCTCTGATGCTATGTGCTGAATGGTTAGAGGTGTTTGATATTGGTTGTTACTGTGCTGATCTGTAATAAGGGTTTAACCCACGATGTGAATAAGGGTTAAATACTAATGAATGTTAATTTCTAAGTGCTCTGTTAAAGTATTGTGATCACATATCTGTGTCCCAGCTAGGTTGTAGACACTTGAGTCCTGCAACCCCTCCTGCCTCTACCTCGGGTGAGACTGCATCTGCTTCGCAGGTGTTTCCGAAAGGGTTGGTAGTTAGGGTTTTTTTGGTGCACTGTTGAAGCATTGAACCCTGGGTCTGCCCCTGTGACTATTTTTGGGACTTTGATAAGTTGGTCGAAGATGAAGCACCCAGGTGAAGCAGAGATCGTGGGATCTCACCCTTTTTGTGGGATTTTTGGGTTTTAGGGTTTATGTAATGGGTATGGGATATCGGCCCATGGGTTTACCCATTCTTAGGCATCTTTTGTAATGTATAAATAAGTATCTAGGTGATGTAAGAAAGGGCCAATGGCTTAGTGATAAATTATCTATGTGCAAAAAGATGTGCTAAGGCTTGCAAAGATAAGTGAAATCATTTTGTAAGTGCTTGGTGCAGATGGACTATGTAAGGATTCGTGCTTTGATACAACTTGGGGAAGGAGGATCTAGCGAGGTGCACATAGATCTCCTGTCGTATGCAAAGTTGGTGTTATGGCTTAGTGCATGTAAGAAGATTGGAAGAGACTAATAAGAAGAGAATAAGATTGGTGGACGTAGCCCCACACTGGGGTGAACCACGTATATCCTGTGTTGTTGTGATTTTTGCAATGTTGTTTATGTTGTATTTTCTTAGTGCATTGTTCTTGATGTGTGATAGGTAGATCCATTGATTCTTAGTGCTTTATCTATGAATGAATGAATAGATCTACTCTGATGCTATGTGCTGAATGATTAGAGGTGCTTGATCTTGGTTGTTACTGCACCGATCTGTAATAAGAGTTTAACCTGCGATGTGAATAAGGGTTAAAGACTAATGAATGTTAATTGATAAGTTCTCTGTTAAAGTATTGTGATCACAGTTCTGTGTCCCATCTAGGTTGTATACACTTGAGTCCTGCAACCCCCCCTTCCTCTACCTCGGGTGAGTCTACATCTGCTTCGTAGGTGTTGATGAAAGGGCTGGTAGTTAGGGTTTTGTTGGCGCACTGTTGAAGCATTGAACCATGGGTCTGCCACTATGACAACAAATGGTTTCGTTGTCGGGACCTGAAACTGTGATTGTTGGGAACTGAAAAAAAGAAGAAGAAATCTTTGGCATAGATCTGCTGCTGTAGTGTACAATAATCTACTTGACTTGAGAAGCTCTGTGCTAAGAGAAGGAAGTCCGATTTGAAGAAAAGAGGTAAGATCTTAAAGATTTTTTCTCTGAGAAAGGTAAGATAAGTAGAAATTTTTGCTTCGAAAGTATGAACTTATGTATGTTTGATAGATTTTGTCCTAGTCTAAAAACTAGGGCACGACTAGAAGAAAGAGTTGATCTGAATAAATTTGATAGAGTTAGTGAAAGATATGTTATTCCTATGCATAGAAAGAAGTTTTGGAATAAAAAATGGATGCAGGACCCTAGAAGAATTTTTGTAGGTTGCAGGTCCATCAATGTGACCCCAAAGTGCAGTACAAGAAAGCTTAGGGATCATTTAAGAGAGAGAGGATTGACACTTTGTTATAGTTTTCGAAGACTGGGACATCTTGCTAAGGAATGCCCTGGTAGAGGTCCTATTTGTCTTTGTTGTAAAATTGTTGGTCATGAGGTTTGGAATGCCCTAGAATGATTGCTAAAGTTGAAAACATGAACATGAGACAAGAAAACCATGAAGAAGGTCAAGAAACCAAGGATATGCTAGAGAACCAGAAAGAATAAGAGACTATCTTATTACAGCTAAAAGAAATACTAAATGATCACAGAGACATTAGTTTACCAGAGATATTAAAAGAGAAGGAGTGCATAGAAAGTAGAATAGGAGACTTTGACATAGACTGTGTTCTGGATGAATAAACACAGGTGAACACCATGCCATAAAGCACTTGGGAAATTTTGGGAAAGCCGACTATGATTCCTTCATTGGGAGGGATAGGTTTGTTTAAAGGAAAGATGATAACCCTATGTGGAAGACTTACTCATGTACCTATGATAGCCCATGGAGCATCAAATGAAGAAGAATTTGAGGTCATTAAGTTTGTTGAGAATAACACTCCTTTTGCACTTATGTTAGGAAAGTCTAGGATTGAGAAAGATCAGATTTGAAGGAAAGAAGAAGAGGAAGCCACATAATAGAAACAACAAGAATTAAGGGACTTCATAACTAGAAAAATAACGAGACTAATACAAGAACAGGAGGACAATTCAAAGAAGCAGAGGGCTGTCGAGGTTGAAAGAATGCAAGAAGGATTACAGAACCTGTCCATGCAGGAGAGAAGAGCACCTACCCTAGAAGAAGTAAGCGAAGAGGTACTACACTCAAACTTTTTGAAAGACCCTCAACAGTGTGAAGTACCTTTACTAGGAGAAAATAATAATAAGAATGGAAAGAGGAACCCAGAGACTCAAATCATAGGAAAGAAGGCCAAAAATCTCAGTAACAAGAAAGAGAAGTTAAAAAAATTGCAGGAAGTTCCAGAGAGGATTTCATAGAAATAAGGTTTACAAAACTTTAACCTCGTCCGAATAGCAGAACAACACAGATTGACACTTCTCCATGGCGAAGAAATATGACCATTGGAGGCATCCCGACTGTTAGAAAGATGCTCCAGAATGGATAAAAACACAGTTATTGTCGAAAAGATCACCATTGGACCGTTGGGACCACACCATAATGGATGGAATCATATTGATTGAGGGCTTTTCGATCCGTTGGAGGAACCTGTTACAACATTGTTTATTTAATCCGTCAAATGCCTCATCGGGGACACTTTTGCAAATTATGATTATCCGAGCTAACAAGAGAAATGATTTCTATCGCACTGTGATTTTGAGACCTCGCCACCCATTTTTCTTACCTTGAGTGTTTATTCGCCTACCTGAGTTATTTTTTTATGAGCATGCATGTCAGGCCACCTTAGCGCAATAGATAAATTAGTAGAAGAAATATTGATCGACCTTATAGCTGAGAAGGCCATGTCTATAGGAGTAGACTCGTTGATGGTCGGACTGCAAGCCTCCCCCTTGCCTGCATGTCGATCTAGCCGAATAATGACCAAGAAAAGAAGCAAGCACCGTGACGACCTAGCGAATGCGAAGCTGATCCTGTCAGTCTTGCCCAACTACATCCTACCTCTGACTGGCGTGGTTAGTCGTGAAAATGTCCCGTGTGACTTCGAGTACACGCTCCTCACTACGTACCTCCCGAAGGGGATACACGCAGTCCGACCATAGCTAGGACTGATCCCTATTGTTAAGATCAATGATTTCAACCTTGGATACATGAAGAATTATGCATTGCTCGCACCACATCTATACCTAACTAAGACAACTGGGAAGAAGCCGAAGATAGTCCCCCAACCATGGGTTAAGGAGATCATGAGGTACGCTATCTTAAACGTCATGAATATCCCCCACTTTGGCAAACATCAGGAGGTTAATGCGTGCGTTAAAACCCTCCTGTCATGCTACCATGGAGGTTATCTCTGGTTAGATAGGCGCTTGACTGTGGATTTGACGTTGATCCACATGATCAATGGACTGAGTGTGCAGGGACTAGACCCTCATCAATTCTATCCAGGGGAAGGTTGCAGATTGCTCCCTGGTGCAACGTATAAAGGAAACCTACGATGATGTGTAGAAGGGGAAGCGAGGCTACAAGGTGTCTTCCATCCAAGATGGTGTAGTGCACCTAGCCTGTCAACTGATTGCTAGCAATATTGATAAGATGAAAATACCAACGCAAGTTACAGGGTTCGTCGTTGACCTCACAGGGAAGTGTGTCGAGGGCATGCAAATGAACTGGGCGAGCTACCTCATCAATGAGTTGGAGAAGGACTTTCGTGAAGTGCAGGACCAAGGCTATGAATTCCACTTCAGCTGGTTACTAATTCTCATAGCATTTGTTGCTTGGGAGATGTTGGAGGGAGCGACATTCCTTGAAGTCGAGCAATTAGAACCATTGGCCGCGAGGTTCACCACCTTGTGATATACAAGTGACATGGCGAAGCAGTGGCAATCAAACACGATGTTTCACACTTACTACCTACATCTCACACGTGCCATTGAGTCATTCCCCCGAATGACCCTGAACACCTTGCATACTTACAGGCCATTAAAGAAGTTCCACATAGACCGACACTTCATTTACATCACTGTTCCTAGGGACTAAAGCAAGGAGGAGATGGAGTCATACTACAAATTGACTGATGAATACATGTAGGAGATAACCAAGGAATGGCCAGCTGAACTCTTTGTACCAGTCGAGCAGATAGATCTCTCCGACCCCGACATCATCGAAAGAGATTTGGTCACCTAGATGGAGTGGGATGGACTGAGCAGCCCTAAGAAGAAGAAGAAAAATGAAGAAGTGCAGGATATAAACAACACATCGGAGGAAATTGCATCCGACTCACCTGGAGGAGGACAAGGCGACGAAATAAAAAAGAGGAGGAAGGGGAAGAGGAAAAGAAAAAAAATGGGAAAATTAACACCACCTAAGGAATCCATTACAGAGGCTGATACATCAAAGAAAAGGAGGGTTTCTCTGAAGAAACCCTCAGCATGAAATAAGTCACGATCCAATAAGCCTTAGTCATAGAATGTGATCACAATGGATGATATTGACCTCATCATCACACCTGTAGCAGATGCTTTGGAGGATATATTGCAGAGAAACAAAGAAAAGTAGGAGACAATGTATGAAAGAATTGAGGCAGAGCTGAAGGGGGTACATCAAGCTCTCTATTCGAGCCGTGCAGTGTCTACTGCGCTGTCATCATCAGAAGATGTAGAATTGGGGGATGAGCCCACACAACTACGAAGGATAGAAGATGTTACAGAGGCTCGCCTTTCTTGAGTATAGGAAGAAAAATAATAGGTCACAGAGGCCTTGAATCAAGCAAAGGAGGAAGCCCTAGAGAAAATTTGGTTTGTGCAACAAGAAAAATATGACATGAGAATGAAGTTTGAGGAGGATAGAGAGTAGAGTCAAAGAGAAAAAGACCAGCTGCTCGCGGAGCAGACTGCCATCAAGGAGACAGTGGCTAGAGAACTTCGCTCTGTGCCAAGCTTGGCCTAGATGGAAGAAGAGACAACTGAGAGCCAAGTGGGGAATCTTGTTGAATCCATTCAACAACTTCAAGAAAGAGTAGACGAGTTAGAACTCCAAATAGTGCCGAGCACTTCATAGGAAGTGCGGGATCAAAGGGAATAAATTTCCAGGAGTGCAGTCGAAAGAATCAAGGCGTTGGCTTCAGAATGCAAGAAACTAAGTAACTGAAGTGCGTAGACCTATGAGTGCCTTGTAGAATATCTGGAACTAAGGACATTGGAGCCACAACTCCAGAAAGCGAAGCAATGGGCATCGATAGTGGAAGCACAGTTGAAGCTTCTTATAGCAATGGAGAAGATGAAGAGGGAACAGGAGCAACGTGCAGTTTAGTAGCAGGTCACAACCATCTAGAGAAGAGTGATGGAGGTGACACAATGACTCCAGCCGGTGTAGGATGAAGCCTGCACGCTCTTTGAAGAGATCGAGGGACAAGGATCACAACTAGAACAGGTGGTCGCAATAGGCGAACAACACCTGGAAGGGCCTGTCATTGAGCAAGTCATTCAGGAGTTTTCTGAGCAGGAGGCTCTGGCAAAGCAGTAAGTTGAGGTAGCTCGAGCTAAGCTCGAGGTATTCAAAGTAGTATTGCCCATATCAGAGTGACTCGGGACGAGTCAAAGGTGAGTGTTAGGGGCTTGTTGGCCCTCGAACAAGTTTCGAGAGAACCTTGGTTGCGTTTCACCATTTTTGGGACTTTGACATGATGGTCAAAGATGGAGCACCCAATCAAAGTGGAGATCTCGGGATATCACCCTTTTTGTGGGATTTTTGGGTTTTAGGGTTTATGTAATGGGTATGGGATGTCAACCCATGGGTTAAGGTTTGCAGAGCTAAGTGCAAGAGTTTTGTAAGTGCTTGGTGCAGACAGACTGTGTAAGTATTTTTGATTTGATACAACTCGGGGAAGGAGGATCTGGGGAGTTGTGCACAGATCTCCTGTCCTATGCAGAGTTGGCGTTCTAGCTTAGTGCATGTAAGAATATTGGAAGAGACTAATAAGAAGAGAAGAATATTGGTGGACATAGCCCCACACTAGGGTGAACTATGTATATTCTGTGTTGTTGTGCTTTATGCAATGTTGTTTATGTTCTATTTTCATAGTTCATTGTTCTTGATGTATGATAGGTAGATCCATTGATGCTTAGTTCTTTATCTATGAATGAATGACTAGATATGCTCTGATGCTATGTGCTAAATGGTTAGAGGTGCTTGATATTGGTTGTTACTGCGCCGATCTGTAATAAGGGTTTAACCTACGATGCAAATAAGGGTTAAATACTATTGAATGTAAATTTCGAAGGGCTTTGTTAAAGTATTGTGATCACAGATCTGTGTCCCAACTAGGTTGTATATACTTGAGTCCTGCAACCCCCCCTGCCTCTACCTTAGGTGAGACTGCATCTGTTTCACAGGTGTTGCCGAAAGGGATGGTAGTTAGGGTTTGGTTGGTGCGTTGTTGAAGCATTGAACCCTAGGTCTGCCCCTATTCCAACACATGGGCACATCCAACTCCCGGGTTTTCTCTCAGGCCGACTCACTCTGTTTATGTATGGGAGAATGTCTCACACATTTGTAGTCATCAACACAACCGGGGTAAAATTTTATTCAAAATCTATTCCTTCAAGTTGATCATATCCCTTGCATACTGACCTTGCTATTCCTGGTTATCTATCCATGCTGATTATCTCTGGGAAATCTTCCTGAGTTTGTGCGATGTTCTTCTTTACCTCTTCTACTTGCGCTATGATTTACACTGCTAGCTCTTGGAGAGGTTCCATTTGAGCTTGTCGATCCTTCTTCTGTGTTTGCATGACTATGATCTCTTCTTGCAACTTCTTCATATCTAGTACTCCTTTGAGATGCTCGGTGATCTTCATCATCTTCTACCTCTTCTTGAGGCCCTAAATAGATGCGCTTATCTTTTCCTCTTCTCGATCCTACTGTTGGACCTGTTGATCCTCCTCCAACCTTGTCCATAGCTGTGCTGCTTTATCGAACAAGTCAAGAGCTGCGCTAAATTTTCGTTCCATTTCCTCCATTTTCCCTACTACTTCCTTCTTCCTTTGGTCCTTCACCTCCGAGGGAGTGGTAGGGATGAGTTGTTCTCGGAGGTTCTCAATCTCCTTCCTGTATTGATCGATTGTTTTCACAATCAGATCAATTTTCTGCGTCGACATAGACTCTGCTATTTGCACACTCTTTGGAATTATGTCGTAGGCTACAACCAATCCATGCTCGAGCCTATCCACGCGATCTTTATCATATTTGGTCTCGAGCTTGACTTTCTTGACAACGAACTCCAACTCTTCTTTTTTACCTTCGTGTGTTGTAACTCTGCTGTGTCTATGTGTGCGCATGACTGTATCTCCTATGCAATGCTAACTTACAATTTATATAGTGCCTTGGTTGGTATCCTCCCCATTACCAATTGTATTTCTTCTAGATATTTCAATGGTGTCTGGCCTATAATGTGGGTGTAACATGAAAAATCAAGCTCACCTATGCTATCATCTGGATCATATCCTGCTCACTCAGTATAGCCTTGGCTGCTGCCTCTGATGCTGGAGGGACTGAATCTACACCTCTACTCGCCCTCCACATTTCTATGATTTTCTCTAGGAGTTGCCTCATGTCGAGAAACTCATCTTGGATTTGGTCCCTTTGGTGCTGGGCGTCTTCAAAGTCCTCAACTATGCAATCATGGACTCTTTCAGCCATGAGGTCCACATCGTCCTCTGTGATTGTATATTCCGATGGAATTTTGTGCGCCTTAACCTTATTGCGTAAACCCCCGGTGTGTATGATATAACTCTTGGTCTACCCTTGTTCCTATTGGGTAGCACTTGATGTGGTCCCCTGTCCTATCTCAGTCTCTTTTTTCTGTTCCTGCGGCACCTGGGTGTTGTCCTTATTCCCCAACTGGGTACCTTTCTTTGGCACACCCCCTTTATTTTATTGTGCCGAATCTGACCTAGATTCGGATTCTTGGGAATCATTTTGTCTCTTGCAGGTGTCTGTTCTTGCCCCGCATCAACCTCCTTATCCATGGGAATCTCTTGAATCCGAAACGGAACTCTCCGGTCATGTTGCCAATACTTGATGGCCATCTCTACATCCTCTTATTTGACACAGTATTGTATTTGTAGCCATTCCTTCTCGGGATCGTTTCATTCTTGGATCCATACTATATGTCTGGTCTCTTTGAAGTTGGTGATGTCCCGATATTGCGTGACCACTTCTGGCATGATCCGCCAAGTGTTTGTGATGCTTTCCTGCAGGTCATTGTAATACCTTGCGAACATGCCTACATTTTCACTTCTGGTTTTGGGATCTGAAATGCTCCCCAATGATATGTACTGCACTATGCGAAAATGAGTGGTTTGCTCGCAAAAGTATGTATAATTAGGCTCCATCCATCCAACCAAGGTGATCAGGATGAGTATCCAAGAGTAGTGGAACTCTATCCCTAGGTCCTGCATGTCTTTGCAGTCCTCAAGGAACATATTTAACAAGTATTTGGCCCAACTAAGCATAGTTCCCTCCGCCAACTGTGCTGCAGTTGCGACAACCCCGACAAGGACTTCCTCCTTGTGAGACTTCCTAAGAAAATTGCACGCCATGAGTTTGCTGGCCAACCTTCTTGCTGTGTCATTGATGCGCTTAATGATGATTCCGTGCGACCCTCTTTCTGTGCCATACGTCTTCTTCATTTCCTCAGCCAATGCCTTCTCCTTTGTATTTTCATTGAGGAATTGTGCGGGACTCTCCCCCGGAGATGGAAACTGTGTAATAAATGCAATGAGCTCGACGTCTATTGATACAGGATCTTCTACCCATAGGTACCCTCCATGGGTAACTTCCTTTAACTTCTTGATGAAGTTATTTATGTTGCAACCCCTTATAAAATGTGGGATATCCAACAAGTTTAGAATCCCGATGTTGGCTAGTCCGACTACCCACTATTTTGGTTGGAAAATTGGATCGCCGAAGGGTACTATACCCATGCTATCCAAAAAAACTTGTTTTGAAAACTCAGGGAAATTGTCTATGTTGGTCACATCGTGGTCTGAGTACCGTAGTTTTTCCATGCATCCTAACAGGTTATTCATGATATGCACCCCTTCCGGAATGCACAGTAAGACTATGGTTGTTGCAACCTTCCTGTGTGGTGATCTTACTATTGGATTCTTGCCCTTCTACTATGGTGGATGACTCGAGGTTCCAACCTCCATTGTTCTCTCCTCTTTATATGCCTCTAGCCGACTGGTGACATATTCTACTATACCCTCCTGTTGTGGCTTCGACGCTGCTGTGTGTGACCTTTCTGGCGCGATCGCTTCTGCCTAGTTTGGGACCGTCCCATTAACCTTAGAGGCTTCTTTAGGGTTTTCAGGGCACAAAATATTGCCTACATCCTTGACCTTCTGGTTCTGTCCCATGTCTGACATATCAATGTCCATGCCCACTGCTGTTGTTTGTTGGGTTTCCTCCACCATTGGTGTGGGGTTCCCTGGTTCCATATTGGGTGAAGGGATTTCATCCAAGTTGACGAATTCAATATTCCATGCTAGTTCTTGTTTGATTTCCTGTGGTTGATGTGGTGCTTTCAGGTTGCTTCAAGGTTTTATGCAGGCCTGTCTCGATGCACCTATCTTGGGTGGTGCCATGTGGGTTAAAATGGTCTCAGCCGAGCTAGTTTCTTTTGTACCTCCTGCAAAATTTCTCTCTACTCCGTATACTCTATCACTCTGTGCTTTCTCAATTTCACAATAACCCTTCCGTTACCCGTTTTCCTTACTTATATAGAAATTGTGTGAAACTTCTTGGAGAATTTACCCGAGTTGTGGTTTAAATGAATTGGTGCTTCCCGTGTACCTACCATTGAATTCCCTTGATGTCGCCAGTTGGAGCGATTAATGCAACATCCCGTTGATCATTCTTGTACTTCAATTTTTATAGACACCGCCAATTGGTGCTTATTTGTTGTAACACCATTATCACAATTTTCTCCTTTTTCTGACCATTGGTCCTTTTTCCGACGCGCTAACTGTTCCAAGTGCACATGATGTTGTTTCACTGGTGCATGTGGACATTTTATTTTCATCGTGATACCTCTCCTTTAGCTGGGTACTATCTTATACTTTCTGGCGTGGTAACCCCTCCGTTGCTGCGTGCGGTCCTTTGTTTTCTGGTGTTTTTTTTTTTTTTTTTTAAAGTGTTAGGAGTTCCTTTTTCCCTATACAGCTTTAGTCGACTCCCATTGATCATTCCTATGATTTCTCTTCCTCCCAAATCCTTCAACTGTACAAATCCCCCCCCTGTGACAATATTGACTTCATATGGTCCCAACCAATGCATTCTGAGTTTTCCTGGGTGTGGAAAATATTTACTGTCCTACACCAAAACTAGGTCTCCCTCCTTGAAATTTTTCCTCATGATATGTCTATCATGCCAAGATTTGTCCCTTGATTTCTTTACCTCTTGGTGAAATCTTTCTAGAATCCTATCTTCCTCCATGATCATCAACTCTCTAATCTTTTCTTGTACTGCACCTCACTCTATCACGTTTGAAATTGTTTCTACGCACAGACTAGGTACCAAAAATTCTAATGGCACCACTGCTTCTTGTCCATACACCAATATGAATGGTGTCTTCCCTACCATTTTTTACATGTGGTCCTATATGCCCATAGTACTGCTGGTATATTTAAATCCCAATTGTCCCTATTGACATTGCAGATCTTTGTCAGTGCATTTTCTAGGATCTTATTAAAATATTCCACTGTTCCATTTTCTTGAGGATGATATGGTGTACTCTTTTGATGATAAACCTTGAACTCCTTAGTCATATCCTTAATAGTGATTTTAATGAAGTGAGTTCCTTGGTCACTCATCAAAATCCTTGGGCATCCAAATCTAGTGATCGCTTGCTCAAACAAGAAGTGTGCTGCTGTCTCCGTGCTGCAATCTTTTACTGGTCTTGCTTCTTCCCATATTGTTAAGTATTATGTCACAGTAATAATATACCTTTCTCCTGACCTTTTTTCTGGTGGGTTAATTGGTCCCACAAAGTATATTTCCCATTTTTCAAATACCTGCAAGGTTACTTGTGTCCTTAGGGGAATCTCATCCCGTCTATTGGGTTTACCAACCCTCTGACATACATCACATCTATGGAAGTATTCCTTTGAGTCTTTGTGGACAGTCAACCACCATAGTCCTACGCGCAATACCTTCTACGCGATAACTTTGTCTGCATAATGACCTCCTGCTATTTCCTCATGGGCCTCTACTAAAATCCTAGGTATTTCATGTTCTAATACACATCTTCTCAAGATGCTGTCTACACCCATATTGTATACGTGTCTTGCAATCAATTGATAGTCCGTAGGTCTGACTACCAGATTTTTCTTTTGTGCAGGGTTGAATTCTTGTGGCGCAGTCCCTGTACTCAAGTATTGAATGATGTCTGCAAAATATTCATCAACTACTTAGACTGAAAAATAGCTATGCATTGGGAAATTTGTCCTCTAGATTCATAGGTTCCTCTCCATTAGTGATCCTTGACAGGTGATCGGGTCCTACATTCAACTTCCTTGGTTTGACTATCACTTCGAAGTCAAATTCCTGGAACAACAATAACCATATACAAATTCTCCCCCCCAACACTGGCTTGTTGACGAGGTATTTGAGAGATGAATGGTCTGTAAGAATATTGAAATGTTTTCCCAATAAGTGATGTCTAAACTTCTGAAGGGCATAGACAATAGCTAAGCCTTCTCTCTCTGTAGTATTACAGTTCTTCTCCAACCTTGACAATTTTCTGCTAGAAAATGCTATAGGATGGTCCAACTCCCCTGTTCCTAGCTACGCCAGAATAGCTCCAAGTTCTATGGCTGATGCATCTACATGCACATGGAATTTATTTTCCCAATATTAAAATACTAGTATTGGTGCGGTTACCATATTCTCTTTTAGAGTGTCTAATCCTCGTTGACAATCCTCATTCCACTGAAACTTTCTGTCTTTTCTCAACAACTTCTCCATAGGCGCAATGATATTCACATACCCTTTTATGAATTTCCGGTAGTATCCTGTGTGTCCCAATGTTTCTCTCAACTGACGTACTAATTTTTGTGGTGGTAGATTAACAATTATTGCAATCTTGGCATGATCTACTAGCAAGCCTTGTTTGCATACTATATGGCCCAATAGTATCCCAAAGGGTGTTTCAAAAGTGCACTTCTTGATGTTTAATGATATCTGACACTGCCTTCATATTTCTAACATCATCCTCAACACCTCTACATGGTATTTCAATAGACCATAGACTGTCCAATCATCCATATATACCTCTAGAAATTGGTGGATGAGTTCTTTGAAAGCATCTATGACTACTCTGGAAAATATTGTTGGTATATTCTTTAGTCCAAATGGAATGAATGTGTACTGGTAGGATCACCATTCTATTCAAACGTGGTCTTGTATCTGTCTTTAGGAGCTATCTTGATCTAATGGTAGCTTGAGAATATATTGGTGAACGAGTAATCTTCCCAACCTCCTACATTCTCCAACACCTCATCTGTGAAAGGAGTAGGGAAAGGTTCATGTAGGAAAGCATCATTTAATTTCCTTAGGTCAAAATGTATCCTTATCCCTCCCTACTTCTTCTCCTAAAATACCATAGGGCTTACCCATTCAGATTCCTCTACTCGTTCTATGATTCCATCCTCCAACATCCTATCAATTTTTTCTTTCACTTTTTTCTTATATATTGGGTTTAGTCTATAGGGTCTCTGTATGATCGGTCTTGCCTCATATATGAGAGGTATCTTCATTTCCACTAGATCTCCTATGATGCCTTTAATCTCTGTGAATTTCATTGGGAATAAGTCACTATACTCGTACAGTAACTATGTTATGCTTTCCACTGTTTACTCATCCTAGTAGTCTCCAATGCTAGCCATTTTGGGATTCTCAGCTGTCCCAATGTTGAATTTATTCACCTAGATCGAAACAAAAAATAATTATGATTCCAGAGGTGGACCTTCCACCTATCGTTCGCTTTCAATTTTCACTATCTGAATGTTTCATGGGTCATCTTCATCTGGTGCTTCTTCCTGCCCATGGTAGCATGACAATAGTTCTTTTATTATCTGTCTATTCTGCTGTTGCTCTTCTATCATGAGTTCAAATTCCGATTCTTTAATGAATATCACCCCTTTTATTTTTCTACGTGATGAGTCTGTGTTGGGGTTCTCATGTTCAAATGATAAAGTGACTGTAAAATTATTCTATAACACTGTCCAGTTTGTAGTTCCTCTATGCGGTTCCTGGTCTGTATACCAGTTTGATGGAATCCCTTCTAATTTGTGAACAAAATGATGAGTCCATACCTTTGGTGGTGTCATCCTCCATAGTGTTATGCATTTCTCCAAGTGTTCTATTAGTTCCCCTTGTCCATCATATTTATGCAGCTGGTTGGTTCCCTGTTCTGCACCAAACCTGATGCGCAGTAACCGCTTACATTGGTACCAATCCTTGATTGTTTCTTTGTGTGCACCCCACCATATTGCAGGTGTTTCCTTGAGTGCTATATCCAAGGCTAAGAGCCTCTGATTTTATAACATACATATTCATATCGTGTTAAGAATTCTTCTTATTTATTCACCCCAGGGAAGCTAGGAGGTTCCCTTATCTCCATACTTACCCATCTTATTGCGTGATCTATTCTTGTGCATATTCTTATGGAGACTTCATGTAACCTCTGTTGCCAATTCTCTAAGACTGTATATGAGTCTGACACGCATGATGTGATACTTCTCCAACTGAGTACCCCATCTGCAGTTGGGTTCACATAATATTCTTCTCGCGCGGTTGTTCTGTACAACTGGTTAATTTCCTCCAAGTCTAAACAAGTGGGTTACAAAAACCTTTCCCCATCTCATGGATCTAATGGCGCAATGACTCTGTATTCTCCTAACTTGAATTTCATCTTCCTCATATTTAAGTTGATTATGGCCTGATTGTCAAATTCCCAATCCAATCCAAGCAATGCTGGATAAGGTGTTATGACATCCACTATCTCTATCACTTCGAAATCGACTTTAGTGCGCACTCCATCCAGATCTATTGTCATCCCTTTTAGTCTTCCAATTGGTATAACTCTGTGTTTATTGGCTAGTTTCAACTAAACAAGTGAATATCCTAATGAGGGATCTCCCATACATTTCCATGCCTTCTTGGGTAACACATTTACTTCGGATCCTATATCTAGTATAATATCTCCCATGTTGAAATATCCAATGTTGGTGTTTAGTCTGAATTCTCTGCTTGTTATCCTCCTTGCATGCAAATGATTAACTGTTTTCTGTTCTAGCTTTCCTTCTACCTCTGTGCTACATCTTTCTAGAATATTTTGTAACACTTTAACAAATGATGTATCATTTAGTAGTTTAACACAAGATTGCAAAACTACCTTAATCGTACTTACTTGTCCTTGGGGTTGTGCTTCTTTGTTGTGATCCAACAATGGAGGCATCGCATATGATAGTACTTCCTTAGTATGCTGTATAGTTGATGTTGATGCAATGTCTGTCTTCACGAATTCTTGTCTGTATTGCTTGAATATTTTTTTTCTCGTTCTGTGCATCAAACTGCTTCTGTGTTTTGACACTCTTCTTCACCCATTGGTGTTGTGATGGATCTTTTCTTATTGCGTCGTTTCCTGTATTATCTCCTCCTCACGTAACTATGTTGATGTTTCTTCTGTCATCCCTTGCTTCCACCGAAATCCATTGAACGTTCTGATTGTTCTGATTTCTCTTTTTCTGGATCTTCCCCAATAGTGTAGGATATTCTTCTGTGTCGTGATCTGATGCAAGACAATACATACATGTTGCATGTGGAAGTGGACATTCTCTTGCATAGTGTCTTTGTTGTTGATAGTTGTGGCATATGACAAGTCCTCTGCCTCTTCCAAATCCTCCTCTTCGTCTTCCTCCACATATGTAGCCATATCAATCTCCTCGTGGTGCATTGTACTGGGGCACCTGGTTATACTGCACATGATTATAGTGAGGCTGCATGAAATTATACTGCAGCTATGAAGTGTTATATTGTTGCTGTGCAATGTTATACGGGGCTGGTACTTAGTTAAATTGTGGTGAAGATTTCCCGGTCATCATTTCTGCCTGCACCCTGTAAGCATCTGATGTTCTTTCCCTCATCAGGTCCATGGTCCTACAATTATTGTCGTCATGGCCTACTGACTTGAAAAAGTTGCAATATGAGTTCTTAGGTACTTTCTGATACTTCTACATCATTGGGAAGTGATATGGATCATGCCCCTATTTCTTACATATCTCACACCATATTCCTCCTGTTGGCAATAGGTTTGGCATTCCTATTTCCATATACTGCGTGAATGTTGGACATTAATTGTTATGGTGTCCTTCTGTCCTACATGTGGTACACCAAATGACTTCTCTTTTTTCCTTACCTTTGTTCTTGTTTATCTGGAATGTTAAGTTATTTAGATCCTCTTTCAACTCCTCTATGGCTGGATCAGTCTTATGATATTGGTTCTCTTCCAGTTGTAGGGATGCTTATAGAGGCTCTACCTAGGTTTGAAAATTCTGTTGTTGCAAAGGGTATTTCAAGTGTGGTAGCAATCAATTGACAAACATATGCCTATGCTACATATCTATCATGACACACTTTAGATTTCCCTTCAATCATTTGAATCTCTAGTCAATATCCCATGCCGATTCTACTTGTTTCTATCTAATCTCTATCATCTCATTGATGTATTGATCCTATGAACTAGGCTTCTGGAATTCATTTATCAATAGATTTTTGATATCTGCAATCGTTCTGGTTGTTCCTGGAGGACTGTTTGCTGCTAAAATCATGCACCAATCCAGTGCGTGATCTCTTAATGTGATAGCTAATAGCGCAAGTTTAGTGTCCTCATCTGTGATCTATTTTGCTTCCTAGATCTTTTCAGAAATAAACAAGTGTTTCTCAGGGTCTTCCGACGCCTCTCCTTTGAATTCTGGTAACCTTATGGTGGGATCATGTCCTGCCATCCTGAATGATGAACTAATACCTCTGCACGGTGTAGATACTTGACCGATGATTCCCAAACCAACTCCCCTAATTGTTGTTCCTTGTATAGATGTACTTCTTGCTGTCTTCCTTCTCTCAAAATTGAGTTGTCTAAATCGTGGTGTTCTTCTTGGTTTATTAGTCGCACATGGGTTTATGGGTTCCACAATGACACTTGTATGGATAGGAGTGATGCCTTCTATTCCTACTCTTGGACCTCTCATCTTTCTCTCATATGTTGTGCACAATATTTCCTCAATCTGCTCCACAGCCCGGAGATATTCTACCTCTTCTTCATCACTTGCCAAGCCCTCCCTCGCGGCTACGACTCCCTTTTTGGTGTTCATATTATATTGATAGGGTACTCCACTGTGCGTTCTTCTAGCTGTTTCCATGATCTTCTTGATCTGGTCTTCATACATCATAATTGGGTCCAAGGCCTCCTCCTTCTTACCTTTATCCATTTCTCCCTCCATTTCTCCTTCTCCTGTCAGTGCTTCCCCCCTTCCCCCATGTACACTGAGAAGTTTAGCTGTCTGATGCCATTGTCATTACACCTTTGCTATATAGTAATATATTAATAGAAGTATATAATGATATGATATACCTACCTTGAGGTCCCTTGAAGAAATATTGCTCTGGTGCACTGTAAGACTTCGCTGTATCTATTGCAAACTCTGTGATAAATCCTGTAACAATGTTGTCTAACCATAAATCTACTGCACACGTAAATTTATTATCAACTTGTTGTAACTGTGCGATCTCTACAAGATTCCACTCTAGCTGTCTGATTCGATTTGTAGGATTGTTGTATTTCAACTTTTTTATCCACTCCTGTAAAACATGTGGGAAATCACAGAAAAATACTTCATGCAAGTCGTTAATTCGCACTTGTCTAGATATTTGTGTGGTGTCAAACTCAAGTTTTTGTTATCTTTCTGCGCAAACTCCAGATCCTTTGTTTTCAACCAGCTCTCTATCTCTACCTTCGTTGGATTTCATGGTCTCAACATCCCCTTTTATATTTTCATTCTCTCAACGTCTTGTTGTTTGATCTAGCATTCTTTTGACTCGTTTTCAACAAATCTCATTCACTCAATCCTCTCATGTTCCAACAATCTCGGAAACAAAAACATTTGTTTGATTTTTAATACTCTTATACTTTATCATTTATCTATCTTGATCCTACCTTACTGTCATATATTGACCCATTTTCAGATTTAATAAGCTCCCAACAAAATCCCTTTAAAACTATCAACCCCTCTAGTGAACCAGAAGGCAACACAACACACAGAGTGTGCTACGCAGTCTCACCCGAGATAACTCTATGGGTGGATGCAATACTCAGGTGTTTGCAACCTGGGGATGAGTGGAGATCTATGGTTGTATCTTGTAATATTTATTTATTCATCCTAACCTTTTATTATAGCAGTTATTCCATTCATGTATGTGAATTATCAGATCTAACTAGTCCCTTTATTCATTCATCTAGCATTCAACACTTAACAACAATAGTGACACATACATTCAATCACATAACACATGTGTTACTGTGGTTCACCCCCTCCTGGGCTACTTCCAAAAAGATCTGTCTCTCAATATATTTATTATGGTTTAGTAATATGTCACACCGCGCGTTTTTACAAGCTTGGATATTACACCCTCAACTGACTCCTCGATCCCTGTGAAGATGACTAGATCGCACTAGGATTCTCAGCCTGTCAACACACCCTAAAAAGCCTATGCCAATTTTTAATTTTTGGGTACCACTTGATATTTTGCACCGTTTGATTCTACTTGAGTATGAAAAAATGTTGCCTGTGATTATCATTTTGATTCTCGTTAAGTCCTTAAAAGTGTGCTTGAACATGCGAAAAACCATAACTTATAAGACTAAATTTTAATTAAAAGAATCGACAACCAAAACTTTGCCTGACGCATTCACAGATTCGGAATTGGAAGGAATTAGAGATGAGAGAAAGTCACTCAAGAGAACCGAGGTCGCCGAGCGCCGATCTTCATCGGTGTCGGAAAACATAATTTCTTCTTCTGCGACAAGCATCACTGAAAGATATCCCCGACACCCGATCCCTTTCAGTGTCGGTAAAAGGTGAAAAGAGTAAGCGCTGAACGAAAAATGAAATAATATCACCGATCGCTGACTTCTGAAATGTTTTCAGTATCAGGGGATTCGAGGATGACAATCCACAAGGAAACTACACGTTAGGTTTATTTACGAAGGCCGATCGCTGATACCTTTTTGGCATTGGCAGTCCCAAGTTAAGCATGGAGCGCTCGACTTGAACAAAGTCCCGATTTTGACCATCACCCGTGAGCTTAGTTCCCGGTCTTCAATACCGTGTATCCCGAGTTAGTGGTTCCATTTTAGCATCCTACGATGAAGTCAATCGACGTCATAGGTTTTGCAGAAGGATATCAATCAAAATGCAAAAAAACTCAGAGCAAAACTAAGCACAAAATCGGGGTTAACTTACAAGAAATTTGGACAAAGAACACAGTAGATTCACACGCAAAGAGAAGAAACGATGCATTCAACCGCTATAACCAAAATCCTTTCGTCAAAGTTTCGAGAATTTATATATTATATTGTCGTCAAGCTCAAGTTACATACAGTAGACACTGTCTACACCTTTTGGCCAGCTAACCCGGTTACATTAAGAACATGAAAATTTCCACAAAAAAGGGAAAATTATCAAAAGTTTGCGTCGCGTTTGAGAATACAAAACAAATTTCTCCGATCATGCCTCTTCTGCGCACAGACTTTCTTCCTCGCTTTTTCGTGCTCCCTGAGGTGTTTTTATTTTTTGTTCTTTCGACACTCTTTGCGCTTCTCACATATGCATGATCGTATCTTGTGCCTCCCGAATTTTCCACTTGAGCCAAGTTGCGTTCCCTTAATGACCTGGTGGTGCTAACACCTCAAGGGTCTTTTCCTACAACTACCATCGTAGTTCTCTATTTTCCTAGTAGAGTTCAACTATGGTGAGTTGTGCTTGCTCCAGCTGCTAATTAGGTGCTCAAATGTTAGAACCTATGGCTCCTATCCTTCTCGTTCATCTCCCACTTCCTCGACTTTTGTTTTCGATAGGATCTATTTAGATAACGCGCATTAGAAACTCCTCAGTAGTTGATCGTGCGTATGACTGAATTAGGATTTGGTTTTCCCCGACTTCCTTTTATTCCTGGGCCTTCCTCTCCTCCGTGGTATCTGCTGTTTAGGAAGTGTGCCTTCCAACCTAAGTCCTTCTGACGTAACTTATTCCACTTCGGCCTTTGCACGACGCGATACCATCATTTCCGCGCGAAGGTAGGAATATCCCTTTGAAGCCACGGAAACACCTGCTGCAAATAAGAATGAGTCCCAGGCATTTTGGGGCTCAAGCCTGGCGATTAGGGTACCTCGCAGGCCTTGTCTTGAGTTTTGAGGAGTTCCCATGGTTTGACAACATATCTACCTTATGCATGTGTGACTTGACAAAGACCCAAAGAAAATAATTTGATTGAGCTGGGCTCACGAGACGAGTCAGTGCATAATCTTGGCTAGTAAGTAGAACACATACATAACATCTAGAATTTCTAACGGAGTGGGAAGTGAGTTGAAACGTGCCAGGGAACACTGAATGCCTTGCGACAAGATGTTTTAAAGAATTTCTGTGTCACATCCACGCGACGGGTATGATCCGAGGTGTGTGAGATGCAACCGATAGGAGTTGCAGAGGATGTGTGGTACGATCACCTCGATTTTTTTTTTAATTCCCCAGCCTCCATAATGAGCTGATGATGGTTGATGCACTTGCTGATGCGACTCTTGTTGGATAAAATTGCCTCGACCTGAAGCGTTTAACGACTTCCCTTATGACAATGTCTGACTCTTTTGTAACTTACTCATACTTTCGGCACATGTTCGACTCTAACATCTTTTCCAGACCCCAAGGGCCAACCGACCACTGCCATGACTTTAAATATCATGTTTTCCATACCTGATCTTTCATGCTATGACACACGGATGTAAACCACCCTAACTGAAGGAAAATGATGATGCTAACAGAGACGATACAGGTAATTCAAAGGGTTACAGAGACCACTTAAGTATCAAACAACCAGGCTAAGTGAGATTTACAGGTATGCACCAGTCTGGATTCTTCACGCTTATGTTTTTACATATATTTTGCCGAGTATTGTTATATAAGACATTTATAAATGATTTTAATTTCGATTGCAGGAAAGATCCCTCTGACTATTGAGAAAAATTGGCTTTGTAACTTCGTTGAGGAATCCGAGAGAAACTGGGTCCGAATATCAACAAGGTGGTGAAGGATATCAAACTGCCCGAGTTTGGCACACTCGACAATTTCGTCGACCTATGCGACGTAGTCGAATCGCATGCCAAACAATATTCTTCATGGGCCGAAAGACTATAAAAGGCGACCGACATAGCACCAGGACAGGTGCAACATATTCTGGAACATCTGATCAATGCTCGGGCTATGCTTCAGCAATTAAGTGCTAGTCTGGTCAAGTATCGGGCGTATGTGGTAGAGATCAGAGAATTTTACGCACTCCTGATGGAACATCACAATTTTCCATACGCCCAAACCTGTGAGGAGTTTTCATCAGTTGGTCGGAGTATGAGAAAAATCACCTTTTCAAGTGATATCTTGAGTTCTCTGTTAGAAAAATGTTAGAAGATAATGCCACGTGGAGAATTTTGTTTACTTATCTACACTTAGCCATTATTTTTAGTTGAATTTTAAGTTATAAATAAGAAAATCAACCAATTAGTGAGGGGTCGATGGTTGTTGCAAGAAACTCTCTTTTCTGGATTTGTTAAGAACTATTTCCAAACTACCTTTAATTGAGAAGTCCTTCTGGACCAGAGACAAGTTATATTTTCATCAACTGCATGTGTGATTGGACATGGAGAAAAAATATTTCCTATCTCGTTTCATGACTGGATGCTGTAATGAGTAAGGGCTATTGAATCTATTGTTAAGTTATCCGATGCAATATTTTACAGTCCTTTTCTTTATGATGAAGATGAATCATTGTGTTATTATGTGACGGACGATTAGTGTAGGTGAATTATTTTTCTTTCCATTAACTTATCACATATGTGTTTTCTTTCTGATAATTAGTATCTCAGACATTAATTATATGCTCACACGGTTAACATATTAGTACTAGGCGTGTGGTATAAAATTGTTGTTTGCATGCTTGAGTAGCGGGTTATCCCAAGATCAACCTCTTCCCCAATATTTAAAACTTAACTCTGTTTGTTTCCAACTTGGTTTATACTGGATTACATCTCATATTGGTCCCACCTAAGAGAAAATACAAAAAAGAGAAAGTCCAAACTGAAGGAGGAGCCTTCACAAGAAAATGTAAAGCCCATCGATAAATTGGCTGGATCGCAAGATCTGAAGAACCATTCCACTATTAAATGTTGCAAAGTCTAATTGGCCCTTGGTGGTGGGTGTTATCACTGAAATTTCATCTGCAAATGGTTACAAGAATTCAACATCGTCAAATAGTTATGAGGTCACCCATGGACCAAAATTACCACACAAGCATTTCCAAAGGGTCAAAAACTATACAACCAGTGACAAAATTAAAGTGTACTATGACTACACAGGGCGCGTGCGCACATGCACAAAACATACACGCAGGAAAAGCGCACATGCACCTGATGTGTGACTGTGGTTGCTAAAAGCCGCGCACATCTGAGAACGACGCATTTATGAGAGTGGTCATCCTCCCACCCACTTCTGGTTCAACTTCCAAGTTGATTTGACACTCAAATCTGGACTAGATCCGACTAGGTGGTTGGTCAAAGACCTAAAAATGCCCTAATTATCCTCTTTACACACTACAAGCTGGTTGCACAATACCTCGAAGAGGTGCTATAAAAAGGCCATGGGTGCACTTCATTTTTTAAGGAATTCAATAGCAAAGTTATGCTGCTACTATTCTCTTGAGGAATCCTATATTCTCAGCAAGAGTATACTAGCACCATTACATTAGGCAATCCATCTCACCCCTTGAGTGGATTAGCAAATAATTCTTTCACCATTTTCATTCAAAGTTGTAATAAGAGCTTATTTTTGGGGGTCCAAGAGCCCTCCCTTGGCGGAAGAAGGGACTCATAGTCCTCTTTCTTCTTGGTGTTTTCTTTCACTGATATAAACCTTACCATTGGTGACATGGGTCTTATTGTTTCTTTTGTCCTTATGTCCCTATGCTCATTAGTTTAGTTGTTATTTTATTTCTTAGTTGTTGTTTTATATTTCTTTCTCTAACCCTTTTCCTTACAACTGTCCTGCTTAGCAAACCTAACTAACCTTGCAAGCACCTCTGTTTTTCTCACTAAGGTGACGAAAGAGGTGAAACAACGGGTTTGGTTCCTACTGTTGAATTAAAGGGATCTAGGACCCATCAACAGAATTGGCACTAGAAGGAGGGCCTAAAGAATGAATGGCTGAGTATATATTTCATATAATATTTCAGACAACATGTAGATTCAAAACAACCCACATGCATGGCTAGTCATTCCCAAGACAACCCACACACGCTGATTACTCTTGAAAAGAGTGACTCATCTAAGCCTGAGGAAGAACAATTGTTCCCTGATATACCTTACGCTCTTCCTCACGAGGAATTAAATCAATTTAGAAGAATCACAAGAGTGTACGCCCGACAAATCGATGTGCTGTCTTTAGCTCCGATACTTCCTCGAAGACAAAAAATAAGTAGACCAGTGGTAAAAATTCCCGCTGAGGTTTTCATACACACAATAGAAGACTTAATAGATTTTGCAATCATCGATATCGAACATCCTCTTAATCTGATCCCCAAAACGCCAGCCAACAACGTCTCTGAACCGGACGATTTTTCAGAAGAAGAAGAGTTTAACTTAGAATCCGAAGATATGGAAGATAAAAATGACCATGATGAAGAAGGGGGAAACCCACCTTAGAAAAATAAACCTTGGTTGGCCGGAGATTCTTTGGCCATCTTAAGGTGAGTGCATAATCTTTCCCGACACTCGAAGAAGTTACTTCCAAAATTCTACCTTGAGACTTCAAGATTGCCTGAAGACCATATCAAGAAATTCATACTAGCGATCAGACTTATGAATGTCCAACATGAAGACATAGTTTGCAGGATTTTCCCCTATATGTTTGAGAATTTAGCTTCTACGTGGTATTTTAACCTTCCGATAGGATCTATAACTAGCTGGATGAAGTTCCAAAAAGATTTTCTAGATAAATTTGCAGAGGAGACTACTGCGGGAGCTCTAATGGCTGATTTGTTTGCCACCACTATGAGCTCGAAGGAAAGGGTCAAATATTTCAATCAAATATTCACGACCATATTAAACAAGTTTCAGCCTAAATCTAAACCAACTCAGGAGTTTCAAATCGAAGTTTATGTTAATTCTTTCCCAACTTCTATTTCCATGTTTGTGAAGAGGGCTTCCGAACGAACCCTGGCTGAGAATTTTGAAGAAGCGAAAACAATAGAATTCCAGATGAAAGGGTGTAAAGAAGGCTGGGCCTCTTTAGTTAATAAAGAAGTTCAAACTCCTCCTAGGAAAGAACTCCTTTTGACTAAACCACCAGGGAAACAAACTGAGCAGACTCCCGACAAGGGTAATGGAGACATAGAAGATCTACAACACATGGTTAAGAAATTATCAAATGAGATCATAGAAATGAAGAGAAATGAAGGGGAGGGAAACCAAGGCCAAAGGCCCTATAAGCCTTTCTTTAAAAGGAAGCCACTGTTCAAATCAATTGAACCTCCCCCAACTAACGTGAATATCTATCTAGGGAATGTAGCATTTGATTCTTTCTATACTTATCACCAGGAAAACCACTCCGAAAGAGACTACCCTCAATTGGTGCATGCCATGAATTTGATGGCCAATCAGTTTCTAGACGAAGTCTCCCTAACTGAATAACCAAGAAGTTCAGTTACTGGGAAGAGATTGACCCACCAGAAGATGCAACTGTGCTGATATGGGACCCTGACCTAATTATGCCTTTCAAAGACTTATTTCAGGTTCAAGAACTAGCCACAACGGTCTTGGTTGTGAAAATGAGAAGTAAATGTCCTCCTGTCTAAAAGGATCCTACTACCACTCAAACGTCAGGAGAAAGGTCAACTCCCGATCAGCCGAAAGCACCTTTTTTACCCCGTAAGAACCTTGTTAGCATCCATACCCGAGAATCGCCCAAACTGGAGTACAACGTAGTTGAAGATCTAAAGAAGTTGAAGGACAATATATCGGTTATGGACATATGTATAATCCTTCAACAAAAACACTTCCTGCTACAAGCTTTGAAATTAGTAGAAAACCCTATGACGAGCAATGAACAACAAATAAATCTAACTTCTACAAATCTAATAAATAAACCAATTGTGAATACCTGCTCGAAAGATAAGAAGGGAAAACCCTTTGTCCCACGTTCCTTTTAACGTTTGAAGTTTTCAACAGGAACCTCCACAATTGTTTAGTCGATTCAGGAGCATCTTCCAATGTTATGCCTTTGTCTATTTGCAAGAAATTAAATGACGTTCCTCTGAAAAGCGATAAAAATGTAATACAACTAGACAAAACCTAGGTGAAGGTCATGGGGGAACTCAGATATGTAATGATCAGGATAGCGACACATCCTAAGTTTGTGCAAGTGATTGACATCATTGTAGTAGATATCCCAAAAGATTATGGATTGTTACTGAGTCGAGACTGGTCTGAGAAGTTAAAAATTCTGAAACTCACACCAAAAATACTACAGACTATCCATGATCCAATGAAACTAGTTCCATGCAATTTGGACACTCTACAAAGAAGTTATGATTGTTTTACCTGGAACACCTTCTTGAGACTAGTCAATAGGACTAGTCAGATACCCTATCTTACACAGGGTGTATCTACAAATTTAAGATGATCCAGAAGCTGAAATTTTTACCACAGATAACTTACTAATTTCTGTAAATATCTTCCAAATTTCAGGGTTTGAAACATTACAAAAAAGGTTTTATAGTGCAAATTCCGCAATGACTCAGTTCAGGATGATTCCACAACCCTATCTTGTACAGGCTGTATCTATGAAAGTATAAGGCCTCAGGAGCTGAATTTTAAACCCAATGTACCTTTATCTATATACTAAATATCCTCCAAGCCATTCCTTCTGAAACGTTGTAGAAACAAAGTTATAGAGAAAATGCCAAGGTGTCTTAGATGTAGCAGCGAAACCCCAAGACCTTGAGCTCTGATACCATATGTTAAGAACCAAATATCAATATAGCATAGAAAATCCTCAGAAAAATTACTCAACACCTTGAAAAAGAGATAATTTCAGATAATAAGCCTCTTCGAGGGGGCAACCTCCTTTTACCCCACTTAAATGTTCAAGTACAAGATGATTCAAAATGAAAATGTCTCCTTGGTATATATAGGAGACTAGGAGGTATAATTACAACTAATGGATTAAAGCCGACATAAATAAAATAACATTACTAATATAATATGCCCCAATTAAGGGGTAATGAGCCAATATTAGGGCTTAACATAAAGACTGGGTACACCTTTGGATACCGCTGAAGGGGTACACAAATATGATCATAATCAATAGGGAAAGGTATCTGAAGCATACTGTCACTGATCTAAAAACCCTAAACGAACCCTCATCGAAAAATTTCCCTGTGCTAGGCAATTATTACTGTGATTCATATTTCGAGAACCTCTCTCCTCTTCCATCTGATGTCCTTCTAACTCAAAAATCCAAAATTATTTTTCAAGAGAAATCGTTGATACCGACAGAGGAAACTCTCCTCTGTCAAGGACCTGTGCTAGAGATCATGGAACAAAAGATAGGAGAGAAATAAAGTAATAAGAAGGTAGAAATGATTAACTTTGAAGTTTAGACCATATACTTTGATGGATCTAAATCACAGGAAGGATCAGGGGCAGGGTGCATCCTCATTGATCCAAAAGGTAAACATCATTTCCTGTCCTGTAGACTAGAATTCGAATGCACAAATAACACCGCCAAGTATGAAGCTCTAGTACAAGGGTTAAAGAAAGACATAGAATTAAACGTCAAAGAATTGAAGGTTTTCAGAGACTCAAAGATTATCGTTATACATGTAAGGAATACTATACATTGCTACTCCCCACACCTAAAGAATTATCAACAGGAAGTGCATAGGTTAATAGAGAATTTTGAAGCTTTCAATATTACAACGATCCCCAGAGAAAAGAACATTCTTGCTGATTCCATGGCCACAACGTCTTCAAGGCTGTCACCCCTAGAATATTATGAAGCCTCCCGATTCACTGTGGAACTACTCTACGAACCATCGGTGCCTAACAACATTTCTAATTGGAAAGTCTTTGAAGGAGATGAACAAATCATAATTTTTTTGACTAACCAAGATAATTTTAAAGACCTAGCTATTGACGATGAAGTATTCCAGGAACAATCAACAAAAAATGATCCTCAGATAGGTTAACCAACTAACAAATCGAAGTCTCACACAATCTCGAAGGGGATAGCTAACTTAGAAAATATTTTTGACTTGAAAGAATGGTTTAAGGGGCCCAAAAATGCGAAGGCCAGTAGTTCCTATCCCATGCATGAAACTATAAATCTTAGAACCCCAGAAAACCCAAAGAATGTGAATCTCGACAAGACTATATCTAAAGAGGAAAGGAAGGCTTATCTCAAACTGTCCAGACAATATCAAGATGTCTTTGCATGGTCTTACCGAGATATGAAAACTTATGATCCCCGTATCATTCAACACACTATCCAGTTAAAACCCGAAGTGAAACCCTTCCAATAGAAGCTCCGAAAGTATCACTCATCCCTGGAACCTCTCATGCATAAGGAATTGAAGAAACGTTTAGATGCCAAAATCATCTTCTAGGTTAGGCATTCCATGTGGGTAGAAAATCTGGTTCCTGTGAGGAAAAAGTCTGGAGGAATCCGCTTATGCGTAGATTTTAGGAACCTCAATAGAGCTTCAGAAAAGGATAATTACCCAGTCCCCCTAATGGATCAACTCCTACAGACTGTGTCTGGCTCAGATATTTTCTCTCTATTTGACAGTTTCTCAGGTTTCAACCAAGTCCTGGTTTTAGAGGAAGATCGTTTGAAAACTACCTTCCGAACCAAGTGGGGAACCTTCTCTTATAAACGCATGCCTTTTGGTTTAATAAACGCAGGGGCGACATTTCAAAGGGCCATGGACGTATCATTTCGGGGACTAATAAAAAAGTGTGTGGTAGTGTATATGGATGACGTAACTGTGTATTCAAATAATAGAGAAGAGCACATCCAACACTTAACTCATATTTTCGAAAGGTGTAGGAAATATGGTATATCCTTAAATCCTAAGAAAACTATTTTTGGTGTCGAGGAAGGTAAACTTCTAGGCCACATTATATATCAAGCATGCATTCACATAGACCCAGAAAGGATTAAGGCCATAGCTCAACTCCCGTTGCCTCACAACAAGAAATCTATGCAATATTTTTTTAGACAAATCAATTTCGTAAGGAAATTCACTCCCGATTTCGTGGAAACTATCAAACCCTTACAAAAGATGATTCATAAAGATGGTGAATTTAAGTGGGATGATGAATGAAAGGATGCTTTCATCAACATCAAAACTGATATATCTCAAGCCCTCGTGTTACAAAGTCTCGATTTCAATAGAGATTTATTCCTCTATACTTTTGCCTCTGACCAATCGTTAGCTGTGGTATTGACTTAGAAGGATGATGAAAACAACAAGGCCCCGGTGTCATTCATGAGCACTAACCTCCAAGGAGCCGAACTAAAATATCCTTCCGTAGATAAACAAGCTTATGCAGTTTATAAAGTAGTAAAACACTTCAGATCTTACATCGTCAAGAACCACACTAAAGTAATCGTGCCTCACCTTGTGGTCTGATCCCTATTCACTCAATAGGAGATGGGGGAAAGAAGAGGGAACTATATGATAGTAGTTCAAGAATTTTATCTAGATATAAAACATTCCAAACTAGTTAAAGGGAAAAGGGTTATGCAAACTCACAGTCGAAGCCTAGGACCAATTAAATGAAGATTCCGTGTGGGAGAATGAAATGGCATTATGGTGTGGCGAAGTTTCATACATCTCCCCAGGAAAAGAGTCTTGGTACGAGAAGCTAACTTATCTCATACACCATGGGAATTTTCCATAAAATCTCAACCCTAGGGAAATGAGAGCTCTCAGGTTAAAATCTACACAATATCGCCTCAAAAATTTGGTACTCTTCCAGGTTAATTATGATGGGGTAATATTAAGATGTCTCAAACGTGAAGATGTAGACAAAGTTTCGAAGAAGCTCCATGATGGCCTTGATGGTGGAAATTTCACAAGAAACACCACTGCTCATAAGATACTGAGAGCTGATTATTATTGGCCCACCTTGTTCAAAGACGCTCACACCTATGCTAGAAACTACAAAACTTTTCAAATAAGCTCTAGGAGGGAGAAGAGAGTGACAATCCCACTCCAACCAATGACTGTCTCTAGGCCTTTTGAGCAATGAGGGTTAGATATCATAGGACAAATTACACCCAGTTCTTCAAAACAACACAAGTGCATTCTTACCGCCACCGATTACTTTACGAAATGGGCAGAGGCCATCTCTATGGCTCATGTAAATGAGAAGGTGGTGATCCAATTCATAGAACAACAACTAATCAAAAGGTTTAGTGTCCCTTATGTCCTGGTTTTTGATAATGCAACTTATTTTTCTTCCACCCTATTCATAGAGTTTGCTCTAGACAAAGGAATCATAATTAGGTACTCTGTAAATTATTATCCACAGGGAAACGAGGTGGCAGAATCAACCAATAAGAACCTAGTGAGAATATTAAAGAAGATGGTTGTGGACAACCAAAGGAATTGGAATAATCTACTCCATAACTCTCTATGGGATGATAGGGTCACACCCAAGGAAGCTATAGGAAATTCCCCGTACTTTATGGTTTACGGGCAGGACGCCATTCTCCCAAATGAGATTTATCTTCCATCTCTTCAACTGGCCCAAGATTCCAGAGGAAAACCTTCATCAGTCATACAAAAAATAATTGACACTCTGCTCATGGTTGAAGAAGAAAGGAAAAAAACTAAGTCAAAATTCATATCCCACCAACAGATCGTTAAAATATGGTTTGACAAGCATAAGGGTAAAGAGAAGGATTTTGAAGTAGGAGACTTGGTCCTAAAATGGGACAAATAAAATGAGCCTAAAGAAAAACACTCTAAGTTTCAGAATCTATGGCTCGGGCCTTTCCAGGTGGATGAGAAGATTGGGGTAGGTACTTATTGGTTATAGAATCTGAGGGGGGAATCTAACGCCCTCCCAGTAAATGAGTGAATAATGGGAGAGGGTATGCAGATATCTTCGCTGGGGCTATGGATGCTCGTTGGCAGCAGAGCAAGGTTTGTGATATCGGGGTGACTCCGTCGGGACTATGGACGCTCGCTGGCAGCGGAGCAACACCATAGCAAGTGATTAAAGGTAACTAAAGGCTTCATGCCAGTGAACACTTTACTAAAATTTTGTAAAAAAAGGCACGGGTCAGGGTTACAAGAAATGAAGGAGGAATAAAGGTTGAGAAACCCACAGGTAGACCCTAAAGCATCAACCGAAGAATTTCAAATGCAAGGGTAAACAAAGCTCCCATTTAAAACTAGTAAGGTTCTCCACTAGCTTTAATATTAGCTGAGCATGAAAGAGGAACAAAGATTCTGCTTTCGCCTAGTAAGTTGCCATTTGTTGAGCACTCAACACACCCTAAAAAGCCTATGCCAAATTTTACTTTTTGGGTACCACTTGATCTTTTGCACCATCTGATTCTACTTCAATATGAAAAAATGTTTCCCATGATTATCATTTTGATTCTCGTTAAGTCCTTAAAAGTTTTCTTGAACATGCGAAAACCTGTAACTTATAAGACTAACTTTTAATTAAAAGAATCTGTTATAACCCTATAATTCATAGGATCATCTGGTGACTAGAAAATTTTCACTCTGGATATATTTTGGCTTGCAAATAATATTTCATTTCTGCAAATTATTTTCAAGTAAAGGAGAATTCATGATTTTTGACGCTGAGTGGTGTTTCCTAACCCCATGGTGAAAAAAACAAGGGAAGCAGTGAACCAAACGCACAAAAGGTCATTAATCCTAAGTTTTGCCTCATATACTGATTCACGCCTCTGGAGATTAAATATCGGGCCTAGATCTACGACTAATCTTTTGGCGCCAAAATCTACAGCTCTGATGAGTTTTCAAACCCCCTCGACCGTTCTACATTTAACGGTGAGGGGGGGGAGGGGTCCGAAAAGGTGATTAAAGTATGCGCACAAATATATAGTCATCCTTCCAGTGCACAAATCAACGATCCATAAGAGAT
>SNQJ01S0077071.1:1873-24371 GCA_010110895.2 Picea sitchensis | reverse complement strand
GTCGCTTGATGAAGATGCACCTGATGCTATCGAGAGGAATTGAAGGATGTGGTAAAAATTCTCCATCATTTCGTCCCTTTGTCGCGTGAGAGCTTGCTCAAGCAACAGACTGATAGGATCGTCTGCTCCATCGTTTTTCTTTTCTTCCACCATTGAGGGTTTCTTGGGTGTGCGAGAGTGATTTTATTCAAGAGAGACAAGATCAAGACCCAACTTTCTATAATCGGACCTCGTCGGGGACATGCACTGAAAAAACGATCAAGAGCAGCCTACTCTGATACCACAGATCCGGATTATTTTCGGCATGAAATGAGATCGGAGATATAATAAATAAATGCACAGATATATCGCAGATATTCAATAATATAACAGAAATGTATCAGAGATGCAACCATAAACATAGATATATAGTAATACACAATTTCTATTAATGAAAGAAATGTACAGAGACAGTAAAAATACAGAGTGAAAGACTTGCTAGAATGGTCGCAGCTTATCTCTAAGAAGAGATGTGATGACTACTTGCATTCGCAAGAAGATGATTACAATGAGGATCTAAAGGCCTTTTTACAATAAACGGGAAAGCCAAAATTCCTAGGCATCCAAAACCCTAACCCTAGGAGATGAAGCGCCAAAAGTCATGTGGGCCTCGTTTGGGTAAGTGAGTGCATCAACTTCCCAGGGTTGTAACTTTTGCATATGATCTATGTTTTAGGCGTGTGATAGCTCATTGGAAAGGTATTGTCGAGGAGATTAATTTTGGAGGCTCAATAATTCCTTTAGTTATCATTTAGAACCTTGATCTCGAAAAACCTTCATTTGGACCCTCAAAATGGCCCCGAAAGTTAAAACCTACTAAAAATAGTAAATTGCCAGAATTGTCAGAAACATGTTTTGGGCCAGTTGGAGGAGGTGGGTGGACACATTTATCCACCTGGATCACCATCATCTGTCAAAATATTGCAAAACATATTAGAAATATGTAGTATAGAGACTGAAGGAAAACTAGAACAAAAAATCGTCAATCACTTACATACAAGGAGAAGAACAAGTAGGGAGTTCAAACTGAATGCCAACATCGGATATTTCAACATGGTAGATATCATACTAGATCAAGAATCTAAAGTTAATGTATTACCAAAGAAGACATGGCAATGCATAGGAGAGCCCACATTAAGATACTCACTTGTTCAACTAAAATTATCAAACCAACATAGAGTCCTACCAATTGGTGGACTAAAAGGAGTGACAGTAGACCTAAATGGAGTGTGCACTAAAGAAAACTTTGAAGTAATTGAAATAGTGGACGACACAACACCATATCCAGCATTGCTTGGTTTGGATTGGGTGTTTGACAACTAGGCTATAATCAATTTGAAGACATGAAAAATGACATTTGAGTCAGGTGAATACAATTTCATCGGACCATTAGAACCATCGGAAGGGGAAAGGTTTGTAGAACCCACTTGGTTAGACTTAGAGGAAATCATCCAGTTGTACAGAAAAACTACATGCAATGAGGATTATGTGAACCCAACTGTAGATGGGATACTCAGTTGGCAGAGCATTACTTCATGTGCAACAGACTCAGATACTAGTTTAGAGAACTGGAAACAAAGGCTACATGAAGTTTCCTCCAGAATATGTGCATGAATAGATCGCGCAGTAAGATGGGTAGGCATAGAGATAAGGGAACCACCCAGTTTCCATGAAGTAAACGGTCTAGAAGTATTATTTTCACAGTACAAAGATGAATTTTTAGATAATCAGAGACTCTTAGAACTTGATATAGTACTCAAGGTCACACCTGCAATATGGTGGGGCACACACAAAGAGGAAATCACAGACTGGTACCAATGTAAGCAGCTACTGTGCATAAGGTTCGATGCAGAACAAGAAAACAACAAGCAGCAAAAGTATGATGGATAGGGGGCACCAGCGGAACACTTGGAGAAGTGCAGAACATTGTGGAAAATGACACCCCCAGAGGAATGGCCTCGTCATTTCATACACACTCTAGAGGGAATACCAGCAAACTGGTATACAAACCAGGAACTGCGCCCTAGACAGTATTGCAACCAAATTTTATAGTCACTTTTTCATTCGAGCATGAGAACCCCAACATAGATACAACTCTTAAAAATATAAGAGGGGTGATATTCATCAAGGAACTGGAATTCAAACTCATAACAGAAGAACAACAGTGGAACAAACAGACAGTCAAAGAACTGTTGTCATGTTACCATGTGCAGGAGGAAGCACCAGATGAAGACAATCCACGCAATATTCAAATCAAGGAAGCGGAAGGTGAAAGAGAAGTAGAGGGTCCACCTATAGAATCAAAAGTCATTGTTGCGTTGATCAAGGTGAAGAAATTCAACATTAGGACAGTTGAGAATCCCAAAATGGCCAGCATTGGAGATTACTGGGATGAGCAAATAGTAGAGAGCATAAAAGAGTTACTACGGGAATACAGCGACCTGTTTCCCACAACATTTACAGAGATGAAGGGTATAGCAGGAGAGCTAGGAGAAATGAAGATACCACTCAGATCTGAAGCGATACTGATGAGATAGCGACCATATAGATTGAACCTAATATATAAGCAGAAATTCAAAACTGAGATCGATAGGATGCTTGAAGATGGAATCATAGAACCAGTGAAAGAATCGAAATGGATAAGCCCAATGGTAGTTCAGGAGAAAAAAAAAGGAGGGATAAGGATATGCATCGACTTGAGGAATTTGAATGATGCATGCCTACATGATCCGTTCCCTACACCTTTCACAGATGAAGTTTTGGAGAACATAGGAGGACACGAAGTTTACGCATTCATTGATGGATTCTCAGGCTATCACTAGATCAAGATAGCACAGGAAGATAGATACAAGACCACGTTTTCTACAGAATGGGGATCCTACCAGTACACAGTCATGACGTTTGGACTGAAGAATGCACCAGCAATATTTTCCAGAGTAGTCATCATCACGTTTAAGGAATTCATCCACTGGTTTCTAGAGGTATACTTGGATAATTGGGCAATCTATAGTTTATTGAAACACCATGTAGAGGTATTATGACTTATGTTAGAAAAATGTAGGCAGTGCCAGATATCATTAAACATAAAAAAAAAAGTATATTCGAAACACCATTTAGGATACTATTGGGCCATATAGTATGCAAACAAGGTTTACCAGTAGATCCTCCAAAGATTGCAGTAATTGTTAACTTGCCACCACCAAAAACAGTCTATCAACTAAGAGTGACATTGGGACACATAGTATACTACAAAATGTTTATCAAAGGGTACGCGTAGATTATTGCACCAATGGAAAAATTGTTAAGAAAAAATACAAAGTTTTAGTGGAACGATGATTGTCAACACGGTCTAGATACACTGAAAGAAAGGATGGTCATCGCGCCAATACTAATATTTCCAGACTGGGAAAATACATTCCATGTACATGTAGATGCATTAGCCATATCACTTGGAGCTATCTTGGCGCAGCCATGAGTGGGAGAATTGGATCCACCTATATCATTTGCGAGCAAAAATCTATCAGAATCAGAACATAACTATAACACCACAGAGAGGTAAGGCCTAGCTATGGTCTACGCACTGCAGAAGTTTAGACATTACTTATTGGGAAAACACTTTAAGATTTTCACAGATCAATTAGCCCTTAAATACCTAGTCAACAAGCCAGTGTTGGGGGGGAGAATTTGTCGATGGTTACTACTATTTCAAGAATTTGATTTTGAAGTAATAGTCAAGCCAGGAAAATTGAATGCAGGACCTGACCACCTGTCAAGGGTCACAAACAAAGAAGAACCTATGAATTTAGAACACAACTTCTCGGACGCACAGTTATTTTCAGTCCATATCATTGATGAATACTTTGCAGGTATCATTCATTAATTGAGCACAGGTACTGCACCACAGGAATATAACACCGCACAAAAGAAAAACTTGGTAGTCTGGGCTACAGACTATCAACTGATCACAGGACACTTATACAAAATGGGTGCAGATAGCATCTTGCGAAGATATGTGTTAGAACATGAAAGACCAAGAGTTTTACCAGAAGACCGTGAGGGAATAGCAAGATGACATTACGCAGCAAAAGCTACCGCACAGAAGGTATTGCGCGTAGGACTATGGTGGCCGACCATTCACAGAGACTCGAAGGAGTACTGCCAGAGATGCAATGTCTATCAAAGGGTTGGTAAACCTAATAGAAGGGATGACATTCCATTACGACCACAGGTAACATTGCAGGCATTCGATAAATGGGAAATAGACTTTGTGGGACCAATCAACCCACCAGCAAAAAGAACAGGAGCAAGGTACAAGATCACTGCAATAGAATACCTGACAAGATGGGTGGAAGTAACACCAGTGAAGGATTGCAGTGCAGAAATGGCAGCACACTTTCTATTTGAACAAGTAATCACTAGATTTGGGTGCCCATGATTTTTTATGAGCGACCAAGGCACACACTTCATTAACAGCACTATAAATTCTATGACTGAAGAGTTTGAAGTCCATAATCATAAGAACACACCATATCACCCACATGAAAATGGCACAGTAGAATCATTTAACAAAATCCTTGAGAATGCACTGACAAAGATCTGTAATGTCGACAGGGGTGATTGGGACCTCAAAATACCAGTAGTATTGTGGGCCTACAAGACTACGTGCAAGAAGTTGGCAGGGCACACGCCATTTAAACTAGTCTATGGACAAGAAGCATTAGTACCATTAGAATTTTTGGTACCCAGTTTGTGCATAGCAGCAATTACACACATGACGGAACAAGGCGCAGTACAGGAGAGACTAAATCAGGTGATGATCATGGAGGAAGATCAGATCTTAGCAGGGTTCCACCAACAAGTTCAAAAATCAAGGGACAAAGCTTGGCATGACATACACGTCAAGAAGAAAACTTTCAAGGAAGGAGATTTAGTGTTGATGTATGACAACAAATCGATTCAATACCCAGGAAAATTCAGAATGCACTAGTTAGGACCATACAAAGTAAAAATTATCACGAATGGAGGAGTTGTACAGTTGATAGACTTAGCAGGCACAGAACTCAGAGGGATGATCAATGAAATTTGACTGAAGTTGTACAAGGATAGTCGACAACCCACAACTTAAAAGTCACCACGTAGTAATAAAAAATAAAAATAAACACAAAATATTAAACAATACCAATAGAGGAACAGTGCACCAAAAGGAGAAGGGGAACACACACTTAGGAATATAAACCCGTCGAAGACAAGACCAATGACCAGGACAAAATGGAAATAAGCGGGAAAAGTAAAGACAAAAAAAGTGGTACGAAACGATGAAGGCATGCGAAATTGAATGTCGGAAAGGACAGACAGGACGTCGCATTAATCGTGCCAACTGAAGACAGCGAAGGAGAGTAATGGAAAGTATGAAAAAAATGGAGGTTCATTGAATCCACAATAAAGGTAGTGTCTTCGACAAGATTCATACAATGCCCATACAAAGCACGGAAGCGGGAGGAAACAGCTTATTGCGATACCAGAAAAGGAAAAGAGCGATAGAGCCTACGAAGCACAAAGCGAAGTTCACAGAGGTTACACAGACCATTGAACTCAGCGAACAATCGACATTCACCACCATGGCACCACCCAAGCAAGAAGAACCAAGATAGACTGCTAGACACCCCAGAGTTAGAACCAGGGCACAGGTACAATCGCAAGAAAGTGAACAACAACTGCCAGAGGTCTTCAATGTCGACGAAATCCCATCACTAGATACAACACCAATGAACCCCACACTTGTGGTATAAGAAAACCCATAGCCAGCAACTAAGGGCATGAATGTGGATATGACCATAGAGGAACAAGAGAAATAGAACCAGGGCACAAGAATCCTAGCACAACCAGAGAACCCTAAAGGAGTTCTGAGAGTCAATGGGATGGCTACAAATCAAGAAGTAGCAGTTGAGCTAGACGAATCTCAAACAACCGTGTCAGAATACCCACAGGAAGGAGAAATGGAAGATGTCATGGGTTGGCCATAAAAGTATGTTGAAGAATGACTGATGGAGGCTAGAACCTTGAGTCAGCCACTATCAAAAAAGGACAAGAAGCAGGTACCTAGGTCACCACGCAAGCAACCCATCACGGCCATTGTTTTGTCGCGTATACCAGAAGGGGTATGGGTGAAATCAGGCTTGCTAGGTTATGTCGAGAACTTAAAATTATCAGACCACAATGTAACAGACACAGACAAGTTCCCATATTTCTCAAAGAAAGTCTACCTACAGACTATGGATCTGGATTCATTTGGGGAACTGGTTAATCAACCAGTGGGCAACAGGACTGGAAAAAATAGGGATTTTAGGCCTACTAGAGCTGCCACACTTTGGCAAAGGACAGTACGCAAGCAGTTGCATCAAACAGTTGATGGTGGTCACACATGGTAGGGATATATGGTTGGACAAGCTCATTTCCATAGACATATATCTCATTGCGCACATTACAGGGCTACCATCACGGGGCATGGATCCCGCTCAATTTCTTGATGACAAAAGAAAGGAGAAATCACTCATAGAAGAGATGAAAACTAAATAAAACAATGACAAGGGGATGTGAGGAATCATCATCAAAAGGATCAACGATGTTGTGACACAAATGGCCGCAAAAATCATGGCCTACAAACTACTAAGAAAATGTCGCAAGGAGGAAGTCCCAACTGGGGTTGTCGCAATTGCAGCACAATGTGTCAAGGGAACCATAGTTAGTTGGGCACCCTATATTTTGAATCTGTTTATGGATGAATGCAAGGATACATGGGATCTGGGAACAAAATTTCATTACACATGGTTTCTCATGCTGATAGCCATTATGGGATGGAAGGAACCAAACTATGTATTTTCCGCCACCAGACCCAAACCCAATCATGGAGCGATATATTTATCGCTTGTCTTCGCGTCAAACATCGGGATCAGAAAGATGAACACATACATATTCGAAGGATATCTATGTGATCTACAGGGGGCCATCACCAACCTCTGAAGAATAAAACCACAAGTTGTCACATACTATCGGGACATTAAAAACTTCAAGGCCACTCGACGTGAAATGTGGATACAGGGGCGGAAGGACCCCAACAATCAATGGATACAATTGCGCTATTGAATCATGAAGGGTGACATTGAAATGG
Organism: Picea sitchensis; assembly: GCA_010110895.2. Taxonomy (NCBI): domain Eukaryota; kingdom Viridiplantae; phylum Streptophyta; class Pinopsida; order Pinales; family Pinaceae; genus Picea; species Picea sitchensis. Next base: position 17,164 of record SNQJ01S0077071.1, on the reverse strand, counting down.
TTATCAGGGATTGGGAAGATGAATGGAAGATTCCAGTCCTCACCCAAGACATGCCTACAAGGACAGCGGAGGAGGAGGCAAGTCAAGAAGAAACACGGCCTCAGGAAATCACAATGCCCAAGAAACCAAGGACAAGCCAAACCAAAACAAATCAAATGAAAGAAGGGATAGCTAAGATGGGGATTTGGAAGGGGAAGAAGAAGAATATGCATCCAGCCCAAGTATAGCATAAACAAGTCGAGGCAGTGTAGGGGACTACACCAAGTCCCAACCCACAAGAACTAGACCTAACTAATAGGCAAGATACTAAGATAGGGGGTGCACGCAAGAATATAAAGGCACAGAGAACACCTCCAGAATACATGATCACGGAGGATGATGCAGAAATGATAGCCCAAATGGTTCAGGATCATACATCCAAGGATTTTGAGAATGTTGTGCACCACAGGGATAGAATTCAAGAGGATCTGGAAGAGATACGACAGTTCCTCAAGCAGATCAGGGAAGCATAGGAAGTGGACAGCAGCATAGGAACATGTTCTTCAACGTCACAGACAGGAAAAGACTCTACAGTGAGTGAGAGAGATACAGTCCACACAATACCATAGCCAAGTGCAACATTCCACATTACACCCATCATGTTGCGCATGGACAATATTGTGGGACAGACACCCCTAAAAGACTTAGCTCAACTCCAATTGGTATTGTCGCGAATACCATCCAAAGCTCTACATAAATTACAAGCTAGCATTACCTAGGAAGTACATTTTCATGCACGCACACACATAACCAAATTACAGCAGGAAAAGGATAAACGGGATGAGCTGGAATTGATATATGAGCAGGCCAAGCTTGAGACCCAAGAGGAGAGGGAGCACACGAATGGATTGGAACAAAAAGTGGTTGGAACTTATGAGAAGATTCCAAAAACCACGCAGAGGAACGAACTCACAGTAGCAGAAAAGATTGATCAGATTGCACAGGAAATCGATCAATATCAGAAGGAGATCGAGAATCTCCATGAGCATATCACACCTAACACACCACCAGAGGTAAGGGAGAAAAGGAATAAGGAGGCAATAGAGAAGCTACAGGAGATAGAGCAACAGGTCAGTGCAACAACTGACTTGTTCAATAAAGAAACACATCTTTGGACGAAGCTAGAAGAGGATCAGCAAGTCTAGTAGTGGGAGAAGGAATAAGAAAGGATAAGCGTGGCTATCCAGAACCTCAAGCAGAGGCAGAATACTATGTCCATCACGGAGCACATCAAAGGGGTGCAGGATATGAAGAAACTACAGGCAGAACTCACCATTGCGCAAATGCAAAAAAAGGAGCGTCAGACTCAAATGGAACATCTTCAAGAGAGAGTAGCAGAAGTCGTTGCACAGGTAGAGGAAGCCAAGACATATATGGAATAGACCCAGGAAGAGTGCGCAGGGTTGATCAGTGATGATATTGTAGTCCAAACAGTAGACACACTCAAGGAGAAAACTTTGTAGGCTCAAACACAAGTAGCAGAGCTCAAGGAGAAGTTCTAGGTGATCACCAGGGAGATTGACGAAGTTCACAAAGGTTAGGTGGATTGAGACGAGCCACATGTCAGTGTTGGGGGCCTGTTGGAAGCAGGCCAAAGCATAAGAAAGGTGATTTTGGGAAAGAAGGAATGCATGAGGGAAGCGACAGCTGAAAGGAAGAGAAACATGTACGCATGCATGGAAGACCTAATGACATTAGGGTTAGGGATTTTGCAACACATTGTAATGGTTGAAGATACAGAAACATATAATTATAGATACCTAGGTCTCATATAGAGAGAGATGTGAGGAGACGGATGTGAAAAAGCGGATGTGATGTAATATTTTGTTGTATGACCTAATTTTGTAATTTGTTGAGATAGAGAGGATTGAGGAGGGTAGATCTTGAGGGTTAGACTGCAGGCTGAGGGGCCTAGTGTGATCTAGTCTGCCTCATAATAGATCTCAACCCAAATGAGGAGAGTTGTAAAGCGCGTGGCACTGTAGTTCAAAACTACGATGATAAAAGAGATAAGATCCATATCTTTGTGGACGTAGCCCCGGGGGGGGGTGAACCACGGTTAAACCTATGTTATGTGATTGAATGTGTGTGTTTCTTTATTGTCTTCAATAGTTGTTGATATGATAAATAAATGAGTTGTCATATTTCTTGCGTAATCATAAATGACAGTGTATTTCATTAATAAGTTAGAATAGAACTCTCAGTGTACAGTTCTCAGATCCTCCACTCAATCCTAGGCTGCAAACACATGAGTATTGTAGCCACCCATTAAGACTATCTCGGGTGAGATGGCCCAGTGCACCTTCTGCGATAAGTTTCCTTCTAGTTTACCAGGAGGATCGATAGTTTTACAGGTGTTGTTGGAACCCCAAACAGACATGAACCCTGGGTCACTAGAGCTGAAGATACAAACTCATATAGGATATATAAATAACCAACATGACACGTGTTTACAATCTTATATATTACTCTCTTCAACAGGCTCCTCGATCCCTATGAGGCTGACTAGATTGCACCAGGCTCCTCAGCCTGCGATCTAACCCTCAGGATCAAGTCACTCACTGCTTCCCTAGCTCACCCGCTTACTGAGTAGTACAGTTCTTACAACTCTTAGCCATTCATTCTCTTCTCTCGTCCTCTCTCTCTCTCTTTTCCTTGTTATGTTCCCCCCCTTCTCTTCCTCTGAGTACTACCTATTTATACTTTTGTCCCATCATCCATTACAATACATTACAAAAACCCTAACCCTAGTGTCGTTAGGTCTTCCTTGCATGCACGCCTCGCCTACTTCCCTTACACGTGTTGTTTTTCCTTCCAGTTGTCCTTTCCTCCTCTCATGCTTCTCTTCCCAAAAATAGCCTTTTCTTCTGACTAGGCCTGCATCTAACACATAGTCCAAACCAGACCTCTCCTATGCAGTTGGAGTAGTCTTTTGGTTCATGCAAGAGATGCATGAGCTACATTGGAATTATGTAAAGTGTATCCTTCGATACATATAGGGCACCATTACCTTTGGGATTCACTATGCAATAGAATATACATTGGACCTCATCAGGTTCACTGATTCTAACTGGAATAGTGACAACAATGATCGCAAGTCCACATCTAGTTACTCAGTTAGCCTAGGTTTCGGGCCCATATGTTGGTCGAGTAAGAAGAAGGTTGTTATTTCTATATCTTCAGTCGAGGAAGAGTACAGAGGAGTAGTTAAATTAACCATTCAGGCTATGTGGCTACAACATTTTCTCACTGATTTGGGCATTCAGTTTCACCGGTCAATCGTCATATGGTGTGACAACCATAGCACTCTGAAGTTCTGGAAAGATTCATTTCAGAAGCAGCAAACAAAGCACATCGATATCCACATGCACTACATATGGTACTTAGTACACTAGGGGATCATCGGCCTGCATTTCTATAATTCAACATAACAAACTGCAAACATCTTCACCAAGACCTTCACTGAGAAGAAGTTCCATTCTTTGCATAGTCATATTGGAGTGAAGGACACAGTTTCCTAACAATTGTCAATTATTTTTTTATACATTGCACCTTGAGGGGGGGGTTTCCAATGATGGTTTCCCTCTTTCCTCGTTTATTTCAGTGTGTCTTTTGTTTTCAGGTACCTAACATGGCCTCATTGTCAGGACCCATTCTTTTATTTTCACCATAGTGATGTTCAAGGGGGGTGTTGGAGATACTTCACACACACCTAGGATTTATTTTTCCTATGGTATTCCCTATGTTTATTAGTAATTATCCAATCTCCTACATTTTAGGGATAATATTCTTTTTCCTACATTCTAGGGGAATATTCTCTTCATTTCACACTTCATTTGGATTAATTGAGTGGAGTCTTGATGCCACATTGATTCAATCACCATGAAGCATTGTGATTATCACTACTAATGCACATTGTCCTTGGGATTATCACCAGAGTGGCATATTATTGATTCCATCAATCAGTTAACTGAGGACTGAAAGGATAGTTGACTTAGACTAGGTGGTAGTTAACTCCTGTAACTTCCAGTGTGTGTCTAGATCACTCTAGACCACCACTATGGCACATTGGATTCTATTCCAGTGTGAATTAGTTGAGTTACACAGAGTATATCATGTGTAAATTATCATTCATTCATTCAGTTAATACAATTCTTGATTCTCTCTCTGGTTTCCCTCTTTTCTCATTTTTCTGCAAACTGTGTATGTCCTTTGCTAGCTAGATCTTATATGTGCAAGTTCATCCACATTTACACAACTTAGGGTTATTATGAAGTGGCAGTTAGATGGAGTTCATTTAGTCATGGCTCTAACCACTCATGCTTCTTTATGACATAACTTCACAAGTAGTATTGTACATAGGGACAAAATGGACGAGGTTTAGTCAATATAAGTGTCACAGGTCTGAACCTGCTACCAACATGCATATATAGCCTCGACGAGGTAACCCTCTTAAACCCATTTTATTTAGAGAGCTCTTGTCCCATTACTTCCTTTTTACAATTTGCATAAAAAATATAATTAGAGATGGGGGAGAAAACATCATAAATCCTTCTACGAGCGTGGGATGACACTATAAGTATTGAATTTTATATTACCCTCTAGTACCATAGGCTAGGACCCACTACCAACAGGCATCTATAGCCTCGATAGGTTGGCCTCTTGCACCCATTTTCTATAAGAAGCTCTAGTCCCATGACTTCCACTCTTGAAATTTATAATATGAGTATATATATGTATTGGGTGGATGGGGGAGTTGTTCTGAAAATCCCCTTAAAGGCATGGGATGGTACCAGTTCGAGGGTAGAAAGACTACCTTCCTATAGGTTGTCCCTATGTAAAGGATACTTAATGAGTTTAGTAAATATGAATTCATATGCATGGTCAATCCATTTTAATGTGTGGTGGATGAATCCACTAGAGAATAACCTAAAGTACCTCTAGTCCCTAAGGTCATCTTCTTCATATAGAATTATGGTAGTGTTCCCATGGGTAGAAACTTCATGCACTCTCTTGCTACTCTTTAATAAGGATGCTTTGCTCACCATATTTGAAATTAGATCAGGTTGTACTAACTGCATATGGGCCTCATAATATGGACTTTTAACTTTATGTAGTCCCATAAAATAAAATAAAATAAAAATAAAAAAAAAATAGGGTTATAAGTTATTGTTAAAATAAATGGTCTGGAATTTTGTATAAAGAAGGGAAAATAAATATCTAAAAACCAAAAATGATTGGTTATGACAAGAAGTCTTGGGTTTAATGTTTGAACTCTTTTATTTTCAGTTATTCCTTGTTAATAAATACCTAAACTATAAAATAGTAGGGTAAACTAATAAAATAAAGAGAAAAGTATTCAAACAAGAAAAGCAAAGTTTATGGAAGTAATAGAAAAAGAAATTTAGTTGTTCCAAAATAATCATAGGGAATAAAAGATTAGAATAAAATTGTTTTGACGAAAAAGAAGAACCAAGAGAAATTAAATTATTTCCCTGAATAATTCATGAAGATGTTCTCCCAATTCAGCTCAAAAGAGAATAACTACAAAATTCCAGCAAATCATCATATCCTAGAAAAATTGTAAAAAAAAAATATAGCTTTCAACTAAAAACATATTAAAAATTTTGGGGGAATGGACTCCCTTAATATTAGTTTCTCAGCCTTACAGTTATAATTATTGAAAAATACATAAAAATGATGTTGCACCAAACTAACAACTATATGCAACATTTTTTCATGTATTTATTATCCTACCTTTCCTACGAAAAGGACCCCTTTTTCATGTATATGAGTACTTCCAATGAAGCCACATGCGTAACAGGATTATAAATATACTCACATTCAGGTTTGAACAATATACTTTATTAAGTACTCAAACATGAGGAACTAGTTGTTTTGAATGATATGATGTAAAGAGTTGTTGAAGAAGAAAGTGGTGCTTCAATTTGATGGTGGTCTGGAACCAATGTTCAATAAATTCATGATGTCCTAGGTTCACTTGTCCATATGGAACACTCTGTATGTCTTGTTCTACCATGCCATGTATATTTTCTTCTTCTTGATGATTGGTCTCTTAAGTGTAGAAAGTATCTATTGATAGGAATGTTGGGAACTCCTCAATCTCAAGTTCTAATGGTTTCTCTCCATTGAATGTGGTCCATGGTTATTTGGTATCCTATTGTTGTTGTTCATGGAATTCTTCTTCTTTTATCACTTCCCGAAAGACAAATAGGTTCTTGACTATTGTCAAGATTTGCTCTTCCTGAGAGGCAGAGATCCCAGTTGATGCTAGGATTTGAGAGAGTTCTTCCAAACTCTTGATCATATTTGAATCCTTCTTTTTGGTTTGGGGGTCCTATCTCACACATGGATTAGTGCATGGGACTCTTACATCACCTAAAGAAATAATGATAAAAACTAAAACTTAGAATAAATGAATTGAAACTAATTGCAGAATTGGAAAACACACCACACTTGCTTGAAAAGAAACATGCTTGTAGGAAAGTAAACACACTTTGAAAGAAAATAAACACACTTTGTGAAAGAGAAACACACTTTCAAAAGGAATAGACCTAGCTTTCGGTAGATACCCACTAAAGTGGAAGTGCAGGTTCTTACCTCTCTTCTTATTGTCTTGTCTTTCACTAGGCTGTGTAATTTAAAGGAAACCTACCTACCTAGACTTCAATCCCTTTAGCACCTCTCCGATAACGACACCAAAAATGTTGGGTAAAATATATGAACTATTAATTCCAACATTAAATTATCAACCATGGCTCATAAGCTTCGAGGCACAAGCACAATATGTGCAGGATTGGAGTCTATCCTAGTCTAATATCTAATGTCGAAAAATGGACACATCAATAGAAGCAAATTTGGGATTAAATTCAAAGTGCACAAATCCAAAGTACAAGAAATAAATGAAAATACTAAATTAAAACAAACTAGATTAAAAGACAAAGCAATCTGAAAATAAATGCGGAATTTACTCAAACTGATATTCAAATCAGTCATATAGATAAGGTTACTTAAACCCTCATGTGTGTGTGCTACTGACCTAAAATGGAATTAATTTTGTTTTAGGTATAAGAATGAATATATGGGTATGGAATTAATTTTGAAATCACTCTACAACCATAATCCTTCTAACTTGTAACACTTAACAATGATACTTAATACAACCTATATTCAACAAAACTTACATATATAACAATTTATAATATATCTTTATGGAAAGAAACATATTATGACAAATTGGAAACAAATATATATACAAATCAATATATGACAATATAACAAATAGGAAACAAATATATAACAAAACGAATATATATATATATATAATAAATAGGTGACAAAACAAAACAAATAAATGACAAAACAAATATATAACAAAACAAAAAATGTATATGTACAAAACAACATGTAACAATTATATAACAAAACAAATATATACGAAACAAAATATAACGATATAATAAATACTAATATTAACAAGACAACATAGAACAATACATCCACTATTAGCACGACATATAATGGTTAAATGAATAGTGGATATAATACCAAACACAATACGTGACCATTTAAGGATATATCAAAAGATTCACGTAGCGTATAAACAATACAATGTGAGATATATAAAACCAATATAGCACAAGATAAAACCTAAAAATATATGTGAACAAAAACATGTGTTTCTAGCAGCATCAAGGGAATAAGAGGACAATGAATGGAGACAACATTGAAGTGAAAGGGAATAGGAGGACAATGAATGGAGACAACATTGAAGTGAATGGTTGTCTACATGAGAGAAATCTGAATAAATAGAGGTGTAAATTGGGCACAAAGAATAAAGACAAGAGAGGGGTGATCTGCTCATAAACTAATATAAATGCTCATGTGCGAGCAACAAATAGATGGCAAGATAATCAAGCATGAATGGGCAGAATTAAAGCAAGGCATAGAGCAATGAATACCTGGTCAAACAATCATTAAACGTATAAATAGAACAACATGAAAACACATAAATTGAAATCTTGTGAAAGGAGTATGATCGAGTTGTCTATAAAACCAACTGCGGAATCAAAATCAAATTACAGTATTGAAACACATAGTGCATAAAAATTAAATCAAATCAAATTCATAAACTAATTAGCAAAATAAATAATAACAGGAACATACCTGGATCAAGGGGCCCTACTCGACCTGGGCATGCTTCTGGAAGACTAATTTAGATCATAAATATACACACAGAATTTACAGCTCGATAATAATACAACAACAATATTTTATATACGATGATTCCCTCTTACAACATTATTATTATATGTATACACATTCACATCGTGCTTCCATTCAATCAGATTCTTGTGTGCATCGATCCATCGTTCCCATGGATGAGATGGATGAATCGCCCCCTATTTTCCTGGATACAAATAAAGAATTAGCTACGACCAACGAAGGATCTCATACTAATTTAACTGATTTGATAACTAAAGAATCCATTTGACATCAAACCCAATTCCACGTCATCAAATATGGCCATGGTGTTTTCAAATCTGGACATATCACGAAATTTGTGCAAGTGTAAGTAAAGAACTAGAAATAACTCCTACATTGTGCCTTTTTTTGGGGGGGGAAACGGCTTGTACGATAACCAAATTACCATGTTGGGAACAAAACCCAATTTCCAGATTCTTCAAATTTGTCTTCATTTGCACGAAAAGTGAGGCCAAAATTGACTATCTAGAACTTTTGCAAACTTCGAGCTGAGTTGTTCTCCCTGAGTTGTACATACACGCATGTGAGCTAGGTGAATTTCGATTCACATGTCTGCATGTCGATGTTGCTACAAAGAAAATCCATGTCCCTGATTTTCCCAGAAATTCGTGAATATGCCAAACAATCACAAGTACAGGAATGGCAGCGTTGGTGCGGGAATGTTGAATTGTAGTAATGGTACGGGAACATTGATCATTCCAATACAAGAATCACACTTTACAAACCATTGTTAGTAAACCATGATATAATCATCTTTTAGTCACTAAAAACACAGAAAACAATGTGTTAACCACACTATATGTATAATTGTGAATGACAACGGATAATGGTGGTTTATGGTGTAATGAGATGTATATTATTGGTGAAATGTGGGAAAAGGTGTAATGATGAATGTGTTTGTATAGCATATGTTAGACGTAGACCTAGTCAAGGGAAAAGGCTATTTTTGGGAAGAGAAGCATGAAAGGAAGAAAGGACAGCTGGAAGGAAAATCAGCACATGCGAGGGAAGCATGTGAAGCGTGCATGCAAGGAAGACCTAACCACGCTAGGGTTAGGGGTTTTGCAATGTATTTTAATCCCTGATGAGCCAAGGATATAAATAAGTAGTACTTAGAGGAAATAAAGGAGGAGGACAAGGAGTGGCAGAGAGAAGGAGGAGGACAAGGAGTGGCAGAGAGAAGGAGAGGACGAGAGATGGCAAAGAGTTGTAAGAATTGTACTATTCAGTAAGATGGTGAGCTAGATAAGCAGTGAGTGGCTTGATATCGAGGGTTAGATCCTATTGTTGGGTCCTAGATCCCTTTAATTAAACAGTAGGAACCAAACCCGCCAATAAGGCCCAATTAGACTCTGTTGCGTTTAATAGTGGAAGGGTTCTCCAGATATTGCGATACGGCCAATTTATCGATGGGATTTACGTTTTCTTATGAAGGCTCCTCCTTTAGTTTGGACTTTATCTTTTTTTTATTTTCTCTTAGGTGGGACCAATATGAGATGTAAGCTGGTATAAACCAACTTGGCAAGAAACAGGATTAAGTTTTAACTACTGGGGAAGAGGTTGAGCTTGGGATAACCCGCTACTCAAGCATGCAGACGACAATTTAATACCACAAGACTAGTACTAATATGTTAACCGTGTGAGCATCCAATTACTATCTGAGATACTAATTATCAGAAAGAAAACACATATGTGATAAGATAATGGCAAGAAAAATAATTCACCTACACTAATCATCCATCACATAATAACACAACGATTTGTCTTCATCATAAAGAAAAGAACTGTAAAATATTGCATCAGATAACTTAACAATATATTCAATAGCTCTTACTCATTACAGCATCCATTCATGAAACGAGATAGGAAATAGTTCTTCTCCACGTCCAATCACACATGCATTTGATGAAAATATAACTTGTCTCTGATCCAGAAGGACTTCTCAATTAAAGGTAGCCCGGAAATAGTTCTTAACAAAACCAGAAAAGAGAGTTTCTTTCAACAACCATTGACCTCTCACTAATTGGTCGATGTTCTTATTTATAACATAAAATTCAACTGAAAATAACGGCTAAGTGTATATAAGTAAACAAAATTCACCACGTGGCATTCTCTTCTAACAGTTTTCTAACATACAACTCAAGATATCACTTAAAAGGTGACTTTTCTCATACTCCGACCAACTCATGAACAGCTCCTCATAGGTTTGGGCATATGGAAATCTATGTTGTTCCATCGGGAGTGCGCAAACTTCTCTGATATTCACCGCATGCGCCCAATACTTGACCAGACTAGAACTTAACTGCTCAAGCACAGCCCGAGCGTTGATCGGATGTTCCATAAATTGTTGCACCTATCTTGGCCCTGTGTCGGTCACCTTTTCTAGTCTTTCGTCCCATGAAGAATATTCTTTGGTGTGTGATTCGACTATGTTGCACAGGTCAACAAAATCGTCGGGTGTGCCGAACTTGGGCAGTTTGATATCCTTCATCACCTTGGTGATCTTCGAACCCAGTTTCTCTTAGATTCCTCGGCAAAGTTACGAGCCAATTTTTCTCAACAATCAGAGGGATCTTTCCTGCAATCGGAATTAAAATCGTTTAGAAATTTCTTACAGAACAATACTCAAAAAATATATATGTAAAAACGTAAGCGTGAAGAATCCAGACTAGTGCATACCTATAAAGCTCGCTTAGCCTTGTTGTTTGATACTTACGTGGTCTCTACAACCCTTTGAATTACCTGCACCGTCTCTTTTAGTGCCATCATTTTTATTCAATTAGGGTGGGTTACATCCATGCGCCATAGCATGAAAGATAAGGTACAGAAAACATGAGAGTTAAAGTCACGCCAATGGTCGGTTGGCCTTTGGGGTCGAGAAAGGATGTCAAAGCCAAACATGTGTCGAAAGTACGAGTAAGTTCCAAAAGAGTCGGATATTGTCATAAGGGAAGTCGTTAAATGCTTCAGGTCGAGGCAAGTTGCTAAAACAAGAGTCACATCAGCAAGTGCATCAACCATCATCATCTCATTATGGAGGATGGGGAATTAAAAAAAACGAAATCAAGGTGATCGTACCACACATCCTCTACAACTCCTATTGGTTGCATCTCACATGCTCCGGATCATACCCGTCGCATGGATGTGACACAGAAATTCTTTAAAACATCTCGTCACAAGGCATTCAGTGTTCCCAAGCACGTTTCAAATCACTGCCCACTCCATTATAAATTCTAGATGTTTTGTATGTGTTCTACTTACCAGTCGATCTTATGCACTGACTCGTCTCGTGATCCCCGATCGATCAAATTATTTTCTTTGGGCCTTTTTCAAGTCACCCATGCATAAGGTAGATATGTTGTCGCATCATGGGAACTCCTCAAAACTCAAGACGGGGCCTGTGAGGTATCCGAAGCGCCAGGCCTGAGCCCCAAAATTATTGGGACTCATTCTTATTTGCAGCGGGTGTTCCTAAGGCTTTAAAGGGAGACTCCTACCTCCACACGAAAACGATGGTATCGCCCCGTGCGGAGGCCAAATTGAAAGAAGTTATGCCGAAAGGACTCAGGTTGGAAGGCACGCTTCCTCAACAGCAGATACCATGGAGGAGAAGAAGTCCCAAGAAGAATAAGGAAGTCGGGGAAAACCAAATCCCGATTGAGTCGTGCACACGATCAGCGGCCGAGGAGTTCCTAATGCACGTTATCCAACTAGAGCCTATTGAAACCACAAGTTGAGGAAGCGAGAGCTGAATGAGAAGGAAAGAATCCTTAGGTTCTAACGTTCGAGGACCTAATCAGCAACTGGAGTTGGCAAAACTCGCCATAGCTAAACTCTACCAGGAAAATAGAGAACTACAACAGCAGTTGGCGGCAAAGACCCTTGAGGTTTCAACACCACAAGCTCGGGAAGGGAACGCAACATGGCTCAAGAGGCAACTTCGGGAGGCAAAATATATGATCGTGTAGCTACGTGAAGCACAAAGAGTGTCAGAAGAACAAAAAATGAAAACACCTCAGGGAGCGCGAAACAGCCAGGAAGAAAGTTTGTGCGCAAAAGAGGCATGATCGACGAACTTTGTTTTGTATTCTCAAACGCGACACAAACTTTTGATAATTTTCCCTTTTTTGTGGAAATTTTCATGTTCTTAATGTAACCGGGTTGGCTAGCTAAAAGGTGTAGATAGTGTCTACTATATGTAACCTGAGCTCAACGACAATCTAATATATAAAGTCTCGAAACTTTGATGAAAGGATTCTGGTTATAGTGGTTGAATGCATCGCTTCTTCTCTTTGTGTGTGAATCTACTGTGTTCTTTGTCCAAATTTCTTGTAAGTTAGCCCTGATTTTGTGCTTAGTGTTGCTCTGAGTTGTTTTCTATTTTTATTGATATCCTTCTGTAAAACCTTCGACGTCGATCGACTTCATCGTACGGCACTAACGTGGCACCACTGACTTGGGATACATGGTACTGAAGACCGGGAACTCAACTCGTCGGTGATGGTCGGACTCGGGACTTTGTTCAAGTTAAGCGCTCCATGCTTAACTTGGGATTGTCAATGTCGAAAAGGTATCGGGGATCGGCCTTCGCAAATAAACCTAACGCATAGTTTCCTTGTGGATTATCATCCTCAAAATCCCTCGATACCGACAACGGTTTGGAAGTCAGAGATCGGTGATATTATTTCATTTTCCATTAAAGGTTACTCTTTTCACCTTTTACCGACGTCGAAAGGGATCATCTGTCGGGGATATCCTTGAGTGATGCTTGTCGTGGAAGAACAACTTTTGTTTGCGTACGCCGACGAAGATCGGTGCTCGGCGAAATCAGTTCTCTTGAGCGACTTTCTCGCATCTCTAATTCCTTCCGATGTCGAATCTGTGAGCGCGTTTGGGAAAGTTTTGGTTGTTGATTATGTTAGCACCCTGTAATTTTCCCAAGGTTGTGGAGGCAGTCACAGAGGCAACATCAAAACCACTTCGAGTCTTGGATCTATCCCTCGAAGACTCAGAGAGGGATCTCTTTGTTTGATATAGTTTTTTTGAATAGATATTAGGCTAGCTAATGAGTTTGGATTTTAGATTTGAGGTGTTTGGGAGATCGAAAAAATTGAATTTTCATTGGGCCATGGGGTCTACCTTTTTGAAAATGGATCTATCTCAGATATAAAGATGGTCTCCACAGGGAAGGATAGAAATATTGTTGGATCAAATTGAATTAAATGAAAGTGAACGAGAGGAGAAGAAGGGGAAATCCACCAAGCAGAGGAGCAGATAAGAATTCCTATGCTCAACTTCAGAAGAAAACATGCATACCATTAAAAGACCAGAAACAGAGAGAAAAAAACAAGTTCTTTTCATAATATTTCTTTCCATGATTGGATCAGGGAAAACATCAAATGGATTAACAGAGAAATAAAATAGTTACTCAGAGAAAAACATCACCAGGGAGTCTAACACAAGAATCCTGCAGCTACACTTTTTATTTATGGAAAGTCATCGAGAAAATTACAATGTACCCCCTGTGGGGCATGAATACTGAGCTCAATCATCAACCCTTTTACATTAAACTCACATAAATAAATAGGTGAAATAACCCCAACAAGTTTTCGAAGTCCAATTCAACCGCCTCGACCAAAAATAGCAAGAAATCCCCAAAACTCTGGAACTATCCGCCATGAAAGATGGGACGAATTTCTGTAAAAAGGGGGTCCAAACAAACATCGATTTCTCTTTAATGCTGACACCTGGAAAAAAACCGAAGTATTTTATTGTATATGGGCATTTGCTAGACAAAAACCTCCTTTGGTTTCGCCAAATTCTCCTCCAGCTCACCGTAATAGCTCCCGCAAAATCAGGACTGTAACAGAAAAACCAAAAATCTGAAAAATGAGGCTGAAAGACAACTTCAATTCTCCCAACTGGTGGAACCTGTACAATAACTGAGAGAGGTTTTTGTTCTTCACCCTGTTATGGAGAAAAAAATAACTTGTGTTTTCAAAATTCATTTTCGTTTGCCCGAAATCCGCTTCATAAGAAGACTGGTCAAAACTGGAAAAACAATGGTTTTGTGAAAATGGGGGAGGGCGGTTTTGGAGAGGTAAGTGGTATTCCGGACCCCCCTGAGGTGGTAAGCGGTTTTAAGGGGGGGGGAGTCCTCCGGAATGTGTATTCGACACGTGTCTGCAGGTGGTTTTTAGAAAATAGCTTATCGGACCCCCCATGAATTGATGGGACGTGAAGGGGGGGGAGGGGGGTTCGATATACATGGGGAGGTGGGTAGTAAACTTAGGATAAGTAGTTGTTTTTTTTTATTTTTGTTTTTTAACATTTCTTTATTTTGATTTTTTTCTACGTGTGTGTTTCATTATGTTTTGTTTTTGTTTTTATTTGTATGTTATATTTTGTTTTAATTATTTGTTTTATGTTGTTTTTATTTAATTTTAATGTTTTATAATTTGTTTTATTTGTATTGTTTTATATGTATTTTTTGTTTTATATTAAGTTTAGTTTATTGTTTTGTGTTTTTATAATTTTGATTAATAAACTAACCTAACAACTAATTTAATTATTAATCATTAATTAATTAATGATAAACTTATTATTAACAAGTCTAACCTTTTCTAACTACACTAAACTTATTACTAACATTTATTTGATTTTTCCTTAATCCTAAGTTTGTTTATTCGTGGATGGTTGGCGGGATAATGGAGGATGATGTCATGAAGTAGGGGTGGTATGGTATTGTCAGTATGGTGGTAAGTTGGAAGGATGGTAAGCGGTAAGTGGTCTGGAGTGGAGGAGGTCTGATGCAATGGATTGATGACACATTGGGACAGGGCCCGCCAGGAAAAACCGCCTCATTCTAGACCACCCCCCCCCCACCGTTAAGGGAAGAATGGTTGAAGGGGTCCAGAATTGCTTGTATACCATCCACCTGTGCGTTGTTAGGATGACCGTAGATCT
>SNQJ01S0077070.1:36578-59274 GCA_010110895.2 Picea sitchensis | reverse complement strand
AAGCATGAGCATGTGATTATGAACAGGGTATTTACAATTTGCAAGTTTTGGTGGATGTCTTGCAAAATCAATGTTTTTTGCAATTGTTTATGAAGTAGATAAATAAAGCACATACATTTTATATTTTCTGTTTAATAATTTAAAATCTAAGAATTCACACATACTAATAAGACATAATTTGAAACAAAAACGGGATAACAGTCAAAGACAATTTAAATTGTTCTTATTTCATTAATAAACAAACTAATAACAGACATAGAATGCAAGTAAAACTAACCTGATATTAATCAACTACTGAGTTTACGCTTCTGCACAATTCAGATTGCCAGCTATCTTGCCCGTGAGGGAAAACATGTAACAGGCTTCTGCTAACATTCCCAGAGTAAACTCAAAGGTATTTTTTGGAGCAAAGATATAGGAACAAAGTAATAAACATGTAGATCCTGTGATCTTGTAATGATGAACACTTATAGTAAGAGAAATTTAATATAAATTATTCATGTAATACATCACTTAACATCAAGCATAAATCAATGATATTTAAATGAAATAATGATCACATATGTAATATATGAACAACAAATTACAAACAAAATTTAAAGTACTGAATAAAATGAAATATCATATGCTGATAATACTAAAGCTGTATAACATATTAACATTCCATAATATAAAAGGAAAAACGTAATGGGAAAGCTCCACTCTGGTCTAAATCCAAGGAGTGAAAAGCCTGTCCATATAGTCTTGAAAGTATAATGAGTCCAAATCAAAAGATCTTTTTACCACTAAGAGTAAACAATATTTAAACTAGTTTGGGATTCAAAAGCTCATATCACACATGATAGAGTTGAATCCACAAAAAATGGATAATATTACACAAATAGTGAAATTAGTAACCACTCATGGATGAGTTGGTTTTCTCTAAATAAGCCAAAGTTTTATAAACATAAAAAAGGAGAAACTACTAAACATTTGAGTGTATAATTCAAAGTGTTTGTTCCATGCAATCAACAAGATAATCTTCCATTTCCTGTGAATAGAAAAACTGATTTGATATATTAGAAAAAAAATTACTAATTACTAATTATTATTTAAAAGAGACTGGCTACAGAATCATAGATTCTGTAGCTAGTCTTATTTTTGACAAATGAAATCAAAATTCAAATCTACCTATTTCGAATTTGATAACATAATTGAATGAAATCAAAACAAAATCGTTTTACCATTAAAAATTAGCCAGAGAGGGATCTGACAGTTCGAAGTTTATAATTGCTTTGAAACTATTCGTGTTCTTAATGATTATATTTACAACCCTCTTGAATCATTTATTCTCCCTCTCTGTGTAAGCCTTCAGGTCGAGGTTCTCTTGTTTCAACAATGCATTCTGGGAAACCAAGATTTTAATTTGGGCCTGTAAGAGCGGAACATCTGTATAGTAACACTCTATCCAGTTGAGGCAGCTATCACAGTGTACCGGGGAGATGGCAGATCGATGTGGAACATAGTAGACAAGGGGTGTTTCATTCTTACCTGTGGTTTGTTCCATGTCGTGCTCGATACCCGAAAATCCTTCTTTACCCTTAAGACATGGGGGAAAATTGGTCACAATTTCATATTGTTTAACATGGGTAATAACCTCTCTCCTGTAACACTGATTTTCTAGGTCTTCATGAGCTAAGAAATCCTCTATCTCACTATTTGAGAACTGATCATCGATCTCGATCGAATCGATTGAGATCAGATGATTTTCCTTTCGATTTCTTAGTTTTCTACAAAGCAAACGAGAAACATTCTTATTCCACTTAAATCCATGCTCTATTGTCTGTTTCCTTTACAAAGATTCTTGGAAACAGATTTAACATTAGTGTTTAAACCATAATCGTTCACATGCATATGAGGATTGTTTTCCTTTAATTCAGAAATTACTTGTTCCATAGATCTTCCAGGTGAAAACCTACATGATAAATCTTTATCCACAAGGGTTTCATTAACAACAGAAACTGGTCCAATAAATTTTGGGCCCTCAAATGAATTAGCAAACTGGCTTTCAGCTACTGGTCTATCTGAGTTAAGATTTATAGTTAAAAGAGGGTTGGCTGTAGCGTCGACCTGGGTGAATCCATTTCTTATCAGAAAGGTTTCGCAATTGTCACCTATCTTCGATAGGTGATAAACCAACAAGAGTTTAACGAGTCCGTGGTGAAACAAACTCGAATTGATACCTTGTCATTTGTAATGCTTGGACATTTTGTAAAGACTCATCAATAGGTAAAAGGGAATATCTAACTCAAAACCTATGAAATTCATAAGAAAACGGATATGGTACAGAAAAACCATCCCGTATCGACCTTCACACGTAACAAATTGCTTCAGAATTAGAAGTAGACTATGCCATCTAGGTTTTAATAGAGTGATAGGAATACCTTTTATACAAAAAGTGGTTTTACAGGAGGTCATAAACAAACTCCACGAGACCTCTTCTATTTTGGCATTTTTAAACCACCTCTCACCTTTTGATTAGAGCCCTGTCGCTTTTCTCACGAAATCCTCTGTCAATTCCAACTGTATGTCTCCAATATTGGCTCTGAAGCCATCAAAGGTTTGTGCAAAATCTTCGACAACCTGGAGATTATAGCCCTCGAAATTATTAAGGAATACATCCCACCCACGAGCCTTTATATAATCAATACCGTTGTCATGGGATAGTAAAACTTGGCATCCATTAGATTCAATACGGACTATGGGTTCCATTACCACTATGACAAGGATGCAACCGAAATCACTCAGGATAGTTTTAGGTTCCCAACGAACGAGAAACAACAGCAGGTTCAAGCGGAAAGTGAAGGCATGAAAATAGCAGAGTCTGGGGGCTATCATAACTCAGATAGGAGAGTTAGGGAGAATGAAAACCAGAAGGTTCATAGAATTCCAAACCATCTCTCGCGATGAGTGCCAAAACCTACAGAGTACAAAACCCTATGCGCATAATGAATAACTTCATTAATGTTTTGGGACATCAAGGTAATGCGAAAATGCAAGTACAACATGCATGTACTCATTTGCATGAATGATGATATGACACCTAAACTAATGAGAAGAATATCAACAGTTAACCAAGGTTCTTCATGCATAAAAAAAATTTCAACAAAGAACTATTGAACCATTGAATTCATAACAACCATAATAAAACAAAAATTCGATAATGGACTAATCAACCATTTCACAAGATTTGAATTTTAATCACATATGGGTGGCTTTTAAAATGATATTTCTATGGCAAATGATTATGAAAACAATCCAAGTTTTTATGTTTGAATTCATGCTTATAGTCATGAATTAAAAATAAAACAAACGAAAATGCAAACGATAAAGATTCAATAAGGCAAGCTTTAATCCAATCATCGCTTCGAAACTCATAAACATAAACATTTACAAATTGGAGGTGATGGCAGATACATAAAGGTGTAATCTCTTTGGATCATGATAAGTATCGAAAATCTGAGTAGTCTCAATAATATCAGTACTCGACATTAATATTCTTTTGTCCAGACAAGTCTTCATTTACAAAACATTTTTGTCACAATTTTGATGTTTTCAGGGCTACAGAGGTTGTATCTTGAATCACCAGGCATATATCGACTCTTTGTAGCATCTAGTTCACTCTTCAAAGTGATTTCTCACTCACTGTGTGCTAAAACAATCTCCTACAACCAATTGGTAGCGCGAAGCAGAATTCCACAGTGTACTACATTGCAAACTCGTCACAGCTCTGTGTGAAAGATTCGGTCAAAATCCAACCTGATTTTCAGCAGTCAAAGATTGATTTGGTGTTCCACCTAGTGGAATTAGATGGTATAAGTGTCCTACACTCATCAGGATGCCTTGGTAGAGCTATTGAAGACCAAGAAGTAGGATAGGACTTGACTCCATGAAAATAGGATCTAGATCCTGAATAGTTGTAATTGATTTGATTAGGACATTTTATAGGTATTCGATCCTCTTTTTTTGGATATGACAACTATCATGTAAACCTTATTTAAGCCCACAGAGGAAACAATGCTAAGGGTTTGAACTTGAATTCTCATATGTACTCTTTGAATCTAAACCTTTTTTGATATATCAAGGAATGATAAGTTTCTGCCATTGGATATTGTTCAGTCCTTCTTATTGTCTTTCATTTATGTACTTGTGAGTTTGAGCTTTTTGTTCATTTCAATGTTTATTCTGTGATTGATAATTGTCCTATTATCTTTGCATATATAAACAAAGAGTCACAAATCTTGCTGGTTATATATGACCTGTCACATGTATGGTTTATAGATGTGGTATTGTTGGTATAATTAGTCTTCTTCATTCATTTTCAGTTACAACTTTATGAGCAGTACCCTTTTGGTGGCCTTGTTTTGTCCTGATTTATCCAAATATATATTGAATTGAAGCCTGAGTGTGTGAGGTATTCAATTTGATCCATTTTATACATACATTATTGAGTTATTGATTAAGTTACCAGGCTCTTTTGAATCACAACCTAGAAAGACTCCTGGAGTGATAACAAATTGGCGTCGTTGCCGGGGAGAGGAGTGTGAAGAAAGCTTCCCTGGGAGACGACATAGTCCCAAATTTGATGATAAACAAATTCTGGGCATCATTAGTTTGGTTGTAATCTTCTATCTGGCGACTCCATTGCTGAATTGTGGCTGCTAAGAAGGCACATACTCAAGCAAATCCTCAACAACCACTAATTGATCCAGTATCTAATCCTGAGAGGATCATCAAAGAGGGAAAGGCATTACATAAGGAATATTCAAGTTCAGGTATATCCAAAAATCTCTCTATGTCTTTTCCAGAAAATCCATTAATAAAACCAACAATTGTTGAAACTATAAGTTCAAAATTTGATAGTGAAAAGATAGTTTCAGAAGTTCAAGGATTATTTGATCTAACTCAAGAAGATATTCACCTTTTGTTGTAGAAGACATTTGTTCATCCTCTGTAGAATCTTATCAATTTGAAACATAACCCAATTCAGCCTTTATTCATACAAATCTACTTGTAGTTGAACTTGTCTTACATGAACTGTCTGTGAAAGGAGAAGAAAACCTTGCCCAACTGTTGTCTGAATTTTATAGAGCTTCTTACTTTCCATCTTCCATTGCAATTCCAAAAATACCTTCTCCCCTTATTACCTCACCCTCATCTTCAAAATAAGCCTCATCTCAATACCTTGTAAACCAAACTCAGAAACAACACCTCAGAACCTCACTAAGATGGAAAGAATTGTAGTTGCTAGATATGCCCCTTTAGTATTTCCTAATCCTCTATTTGCAATGCCTACTGGAGACTATCAAAAGTATATGCCAAAATTTTTCAGGGGTAGAAGAGGTCACAACTGAAGAACACCTCGAATTGTTTTATAGTTATGCTGATAACTTAAATATCATAGATGAATATGTATGGATGAGAGTGTTTGTGCAAAGCTTAGATGGAGAGGCCAGGAGGTGGTTTAGAGAATTAACCCCAGGATCTATAACATGGATTGAATTTTTTGATGACATTTTCTTAAAACAATGGGGTGATAAGAAATACTTTTTTTACTACATTACAGAGTTTGGAAACTTGAGAAGGGAGAGTGGTCAATCAGTGTTAGACTTCACTAAGAAATTTAATAGAATGTATAGTAAGATCCCAGCCGAGATCAAGCCTATTTCTACCTTTGCAAAGAAAACATATTCTAATTCTTTTGATGCTGAATTTTGTTTTCTATTGAGAGAAAGGAGGTCTGTTACATTGGCTGACGAGCAGGATGCAGTAGTTGAAGTGGAATCTAATATCCTTTCTGTAGAAAAGTTAAAAGGCAGAGAAGAGAGGAGAAAACAAAAAGGAGAAGCCTCCTCATCAAGTGTTGATCCTAATATTGAGAAGATGGAAAAAGTGATTGAGTCTTTGACTTCAGAATTGTCCAAGATGAAGCTTGAGAACAAGCAGCCCACAAAAGGTAGAGAGCCTAACACTTTCATTACTCGAAATCCAAATCCATATAGGAGGAATAATGAGCAACATCAGATTTTACAAAGAAATAGAAATGAAAATGAAGATCAAAATATCAAAACCCCTTTTTAGAACACAATAATGGAGGAGGAGGAGCCTGAAGAAGATGATGAGATCCATTGTTTGGGAGACAAAAGGGATGCTTCTTTATTGACACAGGCTGCCTATGAATAATCTTTTCTTAGTCAACCAACTAGTCAAGATCCAAATGAATAATCTGTTTGTCTAACTAGTGATCAAAATAGATATAATCTGAGATCTAAGCAGAGTAATAGTAAGCAATATGGACAAGCTCCTACCAAGAAAGTTGTTTCCCCTGCAAAAAAAAAAACCAAGCAAAGATCAATCTCCAAACAAGAATCAATTAATTCTTAAATCTCCTTTGCAAGAGGTAAGGAACCCTGACAAAGTCCCTTTCTCTTTTAGTTTTGAATCAGAAATTCAGAAGCTTAAAATCCCCATACCACTCATGGAATTAATGCAGAATGATGCCTTCAAACAAACCATCCTCAAATACCTTGAGCCTAAACCCATGCCAACTGCTGCTATTGTTGTGAATCTCCAATATGACAAGCCTACCATTGTCCTTAGTCCAATGGTTGAAGACCGTGAGGAAACCTCTCTACCATTCTATGTTTCCTTGAACATCCATGACAAAATTGTACATAACTGCCTCTGTTGGTTTTCTAGTCTTCCTTATCTACCATCTGAGTTATTGACCCAAGGTTCATGTATTTCGGGTTTCCAACAAAGTCTCTAAACTATCGGCCCTCCTGATAAACCAGAAGGAAATGTAGCACACATAATGGGCCACACAGTCTCACTCGAGATAGATTTAATGGGTGGCTATAAGACTCAGGCGTTTACATCCTAGGATTGAGCATGAGATATGGGATCTGTATTATGAACCAATTATTATAACTTGTGATTGCAACCTACTGTTATTCATGACTATGCAATAACCTTCATAGCTTATTCCCTCAATATTGCAACAACATTTAAACAAGCAATGTAATAACTCATTCATTCATTAAGCACAACAAATAACTATTGAAAAGATGATAAATATATGCATGCATTCATCACATTACACAGATGTTACCGTGGTTCACCCCCTCTTGGGCTACGTCCACAAAGATTTGTCTCTTTGATCTTTTATTATGGTAGTTCTGCTTATCCAACACTGCGCACTTACAATTCTCCTCAGATGGGTAAGATCTATATGAGGCGAACTATATCGCACCAGGTTCCTTAGCCTGTGATATAATCCTCATGTGTTCCTTCTCTCCTCTCCTCCAGCTCAACATCTTACAAAATAGTACATAACAACATTACAATTTGCATCGACTCGTACATATCTATGATGTAACAACAATCTGAACAATGCAAAAAGCCAACCTCTGATACTTACGTATCAGAACCCTCTATAATACCTCAGTATCAGTATTTATACATCTTTGGCTCTTCAACCATTACAATAAATTACCAAAACCCTAACCCTACCGACATTAGGTCTTCCTCTCATGTGCGTGTGTTGTTCCTCCCAGATGTCTCTCTCCTTGTGCATGATTTTCTTGCATGCGCGTGTGATGTGTTTCCTTCTAGCTGTTACTTCTGTTTCTGCATGCTTTCTTTCCCCACGATCATCCTTCTTTCCACTTCTACCTACTTTCAACACTGAGCATATTTTTGGCCAAGTATAAGTGCTCTGTCAGCCTTCTTTTCTTTGCTCTTAGACTAAGATTTTGTTTGTATATGTTATCCAATTGCTTCTTCTGAACCCTCTTTCTTTTGATGTTTTTCTTCCGCTGATTGCATTCCTTTGCCAGTTCATTTACTTGGCTTGTCAATTGTCTCCCAAGTGTGAAGTTTTCCTGATGTAATTTCTGATTCTTTCCCTGGACCTCCTTAAGCTAACTATCCGCCTCCTTGAACAATTGAGCCCAATCCTCTTTAGGTCCCTACTCTACCTCTGAAGATGGATTTGGTGGAGAGTCTCTCAACTGGAACATGGCTTCCAATGCTTCCTTTTCAAGAGGGGAATATTTAAATTTTGACAACTTATCACTAGGCTCTACCATCTCACTGCTTGGAACAAACTCTTCTGATAAAAAAAGCTTCCTCGTAGATGATATTCTAAGAACTGGTGTGTCAAATGTAGATTGGATAATTGGGGTATTGTCTTCAATTTCCATTTGAGGGATCTCTACAAGAGGTTCTTCCCGTTCTTCAATTACAGTTTCTTGAGCCCTTTCTTTTCTTTTCCTTCTATAGACTTGGGCAAGTGAGGGTTTTGAAGATATGGGTTTTTGAGAGGATTGATGTTTTTCAGATGCATGAGGGATAGTAGAACCAAAAGGATGATTTGTCTCAGGTGTAAGAGCATAAGGGACAAAATCTATTGCTGCTTCAAATGGGAGAGTAGGAGGGTCAACAAGAGGTGGTATCTTAGATGAGGGAACATAGGAGTCAATAAGGGGTGTTGCAATTTTGTTCTTAGAGGCTCCGTGTTTAGGAGGAGAAGGAGGCAAATCAATATGGTAGTTTGATACAAACAAGAAGGTAGGCCAATCTTTCCCTTCCTTTTTTAACTGCTCAAGAACTATAAGTTTGATTAGAGCATGATGAAAGATAGAATTTTGAAGCTTGTCAGGTTTTCTTTGTGCAAAATAAATCATCCTTTGTAAACTTTTGAAGAGGAAAAAGGATAATTCTATCTCTTTCTTACTAGTGAAATGGAGGAGGAGCTTAAAATGATACTGCAACACCCAACTGTATCTTCCTTCACATGTGAAAAACCTCTGAATTATGGACAACAACTTGTCATAGTATTCTATCAGCCATTTCCTGGGAACACCTCTCACTAGATCAACTCCTCTGTGCTTAGGTTTGAGCATGTCTTGGCACCGATATTTATTTTCAATTTTCTTTGCTTTGAACCATTGTTCCCCTATCTTAGGGATATATGTCACTTTAGAAATCATGTCTACTGTCACATGGATTTATAGTGGACCAATTTTTGTTTTTCCATCCCTATAATTTTGTACAAAATCCCTTGATACCTCCAGATGGTATACTTGCAGCTTCTTCCAAAACCTCCAGCAACCCAAGCGTTTGAAGGAGTTAACATGATTCATGTATTTCTCAATTAATGAAGTATATGTAGGCTTGAATATTACCATGGAGCCCGACCTTTTCCTAGGGATGGTGTCCTTCCTTGGTGCCATGAGAGAGATGAGGACCTGCTTCAATTGTTTTGCACAAGTAATGGTGAGAAAAAGATCCCAATAAAGAAGAATATGTGCAAACCTTGAGACCTTTTGATGAACAACTACAACTGTGGAAGAGGGCCTTGACGCTTTGATGAAGGTCACAATAACTCGGGCACACCTCCTTTTAATAGTTTCTTCATGCAAAATTCAAATTTCAAATCAGGACCTTTTCCCTCCGAGTTTGTAGCACGCCATACAGTGAAATGATGCCTTGTGTTGACAACATGAGCTGAGTTGGTAGTGCATCCAGTACAAAAGTACATAGATGCACTACAAACTCGCCATCATGAAATGAAATGATATATAAAGGTCAAATCACGACTTGAGAGAGATATGATAGATTTTACAAAGACCAAAACTGACTTACATGAACCACAACTCATAAAAAAGGAGATAAATGATTTAAAAAATTGACCCAAAATGACTTAGGATAATGACTATGACAACCATTGAGTCATTTTTACCCTATGTGACATGAATCATATTACTGACTGGACTTATGAAGGGAATATTTATTAAATGACTCATGAGATAAAAAAAACTATAAAAATCACCTAAGATAGGGCTAAAAAGGGATTTTTATTGGGAGATAACACGAGCCTTGCTGCTAACTGTCAAAAGCCAATTCTGAATCTTTGTCTACTGACTGTATATTCCTCCAAATTACCGATCCATCAATAGTAGGATTTATATTATCGTCTCTTGTTCCTGCTATTACAGTGTACAACTGATCCACGTCTTCTCCTTCCATATTATTGTCTGTTGGATCTGTATATCTGGGCCCTACATATGGATCCAAGGGTTGAACTACCTTTATTCCATCAAACTCAAAGGTCATGGTGTCTTTATTTAAGTCAATTACTTCATAGTTGTCGTAGGCCCAATCGATTCCAAGTAGTGAAGGGTAAGGGTCCTTATCCCCCATGATTTCAATCACTTCAAATTCAACTACTGTCTTCACTCCCGCAACATCTATTTCCATGTTCTCTAGTCTTCCTATCGGTAAAATACAATACTGGTTGGCCATTCTTAACTGGATCGGGGAATATGTCAACTGAGGTTTTCCTAAGGCTTACCAAGTCTTCTTAGGCATAATGTTCACATCAGATCCTAGATCCAACATGACATCCTTAATCTCAAATTCGTTTAACTGGGCTACTAGTCTGAATTATTTTCCAGTTCATACTTTTCTTCTCTGCACTCTCTAAGTACTCTTCTCAGATAGGTTAGTCCTTATTCCTGCTTCTATGGGTTCTTCATTCCCTAAAACTAGGTATAGTGCATTGCACAACTTCTCTGTTAATTGATTGTTCCCGAGAATGTCAGAGAATAATTGAAACCAAAGGTTGACTACATTTTGAGGTTGTTCATGTTGTCTTGGTGTGGATACATGGTTTCTGGGTGAAAGAGGTGAAGCAAGGACTTGCGCAATCCTAGTGTAAACACTAGTTTGTGGGGGTTTCTCTTGCATCTCAGGGCTAGGGATATTCTAAAATACTTCTATGGCATTTTAAAAAAAAAGCTTCTATTTTAGAGGGTCATACCTGTCTTCTTTAGGTACTGCTTTTTGGATATGAGGTAAAGTGTCAACATCAACCCCTATCTTTTCTCCTCCTCGAGTAACGATATTGAGGTTGGGTAGTTTTCCTTTACTAACTCTCTTGATTTCTGAACTGATGAGGTTAGTTCCTCATTGACGTACCTTATCTTTCCATTTTGCAATTAGTTCTGGGCAGTCTTCAGTTGCGTACCCATTGGTTCTGCAGTGAGAGCACCATGGCCTCCTTAGATGAGGACAATCTCTAGCCAGATGGTATTTCTCCTCATAGTTATAACATATTCTTGGTCCTATCCCCCTTGTTCTTCCTCCTCTAAAGTCTCCTCCAGCTCCACCTCCTCGACCTCTTCTCAGTCCCTGAGGGTTTTTATTCACCCTGAATGCTATTCGGTCCAACCCACCTGCAAGTGCATCCAACGCTCTACAGTGATTGGTAGTATGTGTGGTAGATTCACAAAACTCACAATGTACTGTATTTGCTACTATCGAATATTTATGCATAATGGGGCACTGTCTCAGCCCATGCCCATGGATTCGAAAAATCTCACAATACTCGACTGCTAGTGCTGCTTGGCTTCCTCAAAAAGCATGATATGGAGTGGGGTGATGGAATGGTAAGTTTGCAGATACTTGCGAAACTCCTCCTGTGGGTCCTGGTGAGGGTCCCATTGGATTTTGAGGAGGTCCCATTCCCCTCATTTGTGGACTTTCATTCACCATATTTCCTTCTGTATAACATTCGATGAGACCTGTGGTCGTCCTGGTCTAAGTATCATTAGTTATTGAATTGTTTCTGTAAGCGCTGATATTTTCCCTTGTAATTGCGCCAAATTCACATCAGCTGGGGGTCTGGTCACTCTCAAGCTCCCAGGGTATCCTTCCATGGATTCAATATTCATCGATTGTTCCAAGGCGTCTATCAATGTGGCTATCCGTTGTTGCATTAATGGAATCCGACTCAGAGGCAACATTCCATGAATGTACCATTCCCTTTGATGTTCCTCATGGATTGGATGTGCTAACCTCCCTATAGCATATTTAAACTTCTGGCTGTATTCCAAGGATGATTCACCTTCCCTTTGCTGAATCTCGTGCAACTCAAACAAAGCCTGTTGTTCTGAATGAGGTAGTTTAAACTCAGCTATGAACCTGGTCCATACTTGGCCAAGTGTGAATGCTTGACCTTACATTCCTGGCACTCTTGGTTCAATAATATTCATATACCACTTGAGAGCGTGACCTATCAAGGTAGTCCAGAACTCAAACAAATTATTTGCATCCAGAGTCCCTCTGGATCTCTAGGTTGCCTTGCACAAGAACTAGTGCTTCTCAACGTCTTCACCTCCCTTACCCCAGAATTCTGGGTATTAGGCAATCGAACTTCCCGCGTGACCAACCATTGTTGATCTTGGTGCTCTTATCAAAATGAAACCTAACGGTCCTGCTTGCGATCTACCAAGGGATCCCAATATCCTCCCTGTACTCGCACTTCCTGGCTGTGACTGACTAACTAATTGTACTAGAACAGAACTAGCATGAGAAGGTAATATCGAACTTACCACTTGTATAGAAGACACTTGGGGTATGGGTGATTCGGGCTAGTGCCACTGGCTTCGGGGCGATTTTTTTTAATCTAGGGGGTCTCATTTTCTTCCACTGGAGTGATCTCTTTTTCCATATTCCTGATATTTCCTGGTATCAGGACTTAATCTTCTCTTTATTCTTCAAGATTCATGCTGCCTTCCTCCTCTATTACGTCTACACCTTCTCTTTCTTGTCCAACCTCCCGGGGACTTCTTTCTATCAATGCTTCTCTCTCACTTAATCTTTGACTGGCCAGTGTTTCCTGTCTTCTCATCGTCCACAACTCTTCCATTTGTCTTTCCTCAACTTCTCCTGGTCCGACTTCTTTCCGCAAATTCTCGGATTGTCTTGCTACTTTCTTAATCTTTCCACGCCACCACTTCCCAAATATGGCGGTTATTTTCAAGGCTCACTCATCTCTTGAGGTCATTTCTTGTTGTTTCCCCCGCTCATAAAAGAACCCTCTCGTCTCTCTCAAGCCATGATTCCACCCTAGCCTCTCCCTAACCTAAACGAGGGTTTTTACGCTCAGTCGGGGACATAGTCAACATCCCCTCTTCCACCAAGAAAACTTTAATCCACAGGGGGATTTCTCTCAGCAGTCTTCCCCTTGCATCTTTCTTGAAATCTACCTCTGCTCGTGAAAAAGATTGGTGGTTCTCAACTTCAAACTCAATAATGTATCCTTATAATGTGGTATTGACCCAGAAATCAATTTCTCGTGTGACTGGACGATCCAACTGATGAAGTTATGCAATATTTTTTGTGTCCCAAGTACAGCTCCTCTTGACTCGTCCTTGGAACTCTGGAGCTTCTTGGAGCCTATCTATCCAGTGGAAAAATTCTTCCAAGAACTTAACCCAAAATATTTCATACTGGTCGCTCGATCTGAGTAAAAGAATACCTCACGAGTATCTTTCAAAGGTTTTCCCCTTACTCCGCTTCTTTCCATATGAAAGAGTCACAGTTTCTTTCCCACCATTGGTCAATGTTAGATCTGTGAATCCGTGGAAGCATCCTACCTAAAGTTCCCTTTTAACATAGGTCCCGACAATGAAACCATTTTGTTGGCACAAGTTTTATTAGACCAGGGTCCTTCTCAGGTTACCAACAAAAGGAACCTAGTAGTCTAGAGCATTGGAATTTTCATCTACTCCAAAGAGAAGAAGTCTCACCTGAAGTGCCGCTGAGACAAATAGATAGGGAAGGGCAAGGAAAAGACTTAGGAGGATTCATAGAACCTTAAATATTCATATTGATCTTGCGCAAGACATCCAAAAACATAACATATCTGAACTCATATGTGAAAGAATTGGAACTACTTATGTTGCGAAAAAGCATTTAAACACAAAAACATCATGTGGAAATTATAAACCATAAAATAGTACTGTAATGCATAAGTAAAACACAGAAAGACACAACATATTTTGAAAATTTATATCCCTCATCATATTATATTTAGATCTTTCTTCATTTACAACTCCGAGACACATAGTAGTGCTCTGTTACAAACTCTTGGCTTTGGACTCAGGTCACAGAGCTCTAACTCTCAAAATGGTGTATAGATTACATTACAGACTCAAAACTCTGACTTCTCAGTAGTATACAAGAACTATGATCATAACCTTACATTTGCGATACCATCTAACCAAATCAACAACAACAACAACACCAACAAAACAAACAACCCTTTTACAATCATATTCATCCCTATATATAATCTAAGTTGTGTCTTCTGTCTTGGCTTGCACAGTTTCTTGTTCTGTTGCAACCGCTTTTGCTTTGCTAGTGTTGCCCTGACCTTTTCACAACTGATTTCTTTTGCTTTTTCTTGCTCTACTGTCCAACTTCTTCTGAAGCTTGCACAACTTGTACTAGGCCAAAACTTACTCAATTCCTTATCCCAAAAAAGAAGGGCGCAACAAATGGAAATGACGATGATGAGGAGGATGACGGTGATGATGATGATGATGACGATAATGACAACAATGGTGATTATTGTTATGACAATGACGAAAACAATGATGATGATGATGAAGATGATGGCGACAACGATGATGATGATGATGATGGTGCTGCTGATGATAATTATGATGATGATGACGATGATGACGACGACGAAGACGATGATGATGATGATGAAGATGATGATGATGGTGATGAAAATGGAAACAATGATGATGATGATGAAAATGGCGATGATAATGATGATGATGATGACAATGGCGATGATAATGATGATGATGATGACAACAATGATGATGTTGATGACAATGATGACAATGATGAAAATGATGATTATGATGAGGAGGAGGAAGACAATGATGACAATTTTTATTATGGTGATGATAATGACAACAAAAATGATGATGACAACGATGACAATGACAATGATGATGACGACAATGATGATGATGATGTCGATTATGGTCTTGTTTTTCCTTGACAAGCCATGTCTTGCCTTGACAAGCCATGCCTTTCCTTGACATGCCTTACCTTGCCTTGACATGCCATGCCATGCTTTTCCATGCATTGTCATGCCTTACCATGACTTGCCTTGCAATGCCTTGCATTTCCATGCATTCCCTTGCCTTGCCTTGCCATGTCTTGCCTTAACATGCCATGCCATGCCTTGCCTTCCCTTGAAATGCCTTCCCTTTCCTTGACATGCCTTGCCTTTACTTGACACACCCTGCCTTGATAGACCTTGCCTTGAAAGACCTTGCCTTGCATTGACATACCTTCCTTGACATGCCATGGCTTGCCTTGACATGTCTAAATCAATGGTTAAATATTTTACAGTTGATTGACATGTCACAGGATTTAAAACACATGATTTTCATAATTTTATGAAGGTATTATATATCATCATTTATATATTCTGATATTCTGTTGTGTGAAATTTTTTTATGTAAAATTTCATCGCATACAGTTAGATTTTGAATAAATTTCAATGTTGTCCCCATTCACTGCTCATTGTGTTGGGTCAGTTGATGACATTACATATGAGTATGTTGGAATAAATTCCATGACATTTCAAGAGTGTTCCAACCAAGATTTTGAAGATGGGAATGATGAAAAAGATCAGACTAAATAATGAAGATTCATGCAAACGTGGAGGATATCGAAGATTATGCAGGGATGTCAGGCATCCTTAACTCTTGAAACCCTCTCATACTAGCAAGGCATATGTCTCGTCTAACCATGTCAAATTTTGACCTAACCGCTAACCCCTAACCCATTGAACCTTAAATCCTTAAGCCCTAATCCCTAAACCCTTAAGCCCTCAACCTTAGTTAATCATGGTGAATCCCTTAACACAAAATCCCTAAATCCCCTAACCCCCAATCCATCAACCCTTAAACACTTAAAAACTAATCCCTAATCCCATTAATCCATAAACCCCTATGCCCTAAGAACTTAAACATTAATCCCCTATCCCATAATCCCTAAGCCATTAACCATTAAACTACCTAACCCATAAGCGTCAAATCCCTTAAACCCTAATCCCTAATTATATTAAGCCTTAATCCCTATACCCCAAATCCCTAAATCCCATAATCCTCAAAGCCCCTATCCACTTAACTCCCAACACCTCAACTAATTAACTATTTAGGCACATCTAATGCTAAATCCCATTCACTGCTCACCGTGCGACATTGATGGATGACATTGGTGATGTGTTGGAATACGTTAATCCATGAAATTTTAAGAGAGTTTCAACAAGCATTCCAATATAGATGTGAATGAAAAATGATGAAAATGAGACTGCATGATGAATGCTGATGCAAATGTGGACGATCTCAAATATTATGTTGGGACATCAGGTATCCCTGAGTCTTGAAACCCTCACATATTGTTAAGGCATGTGTCTATTCTAACCGTGTCAAATTTCAACGCATGCAGTAACAGTTTGAATAAATTTCAATGTTGGCCCCATTCACTGCTCACCATGCGACATAAGTGGATGCATTGGTCATTGGCGTGTTGGAAGAGGTTCCATGAAATTTCAAGAGAGTTTCGACAAAGACCTAACTCCCCTAACCCTGATCCATTGACCCTTAAATCCTTAAGCACTAATCCCTAATTAACCCTGAAGCCGTCAACCTTAGTTAATCAATAATCCCTTAACACAAAATCCCTAAATCCCCTTGTTAGCACTCAAATTTGTCTTCAAAATTTGAAAGTTATTTGAGCACATTTACATTAAAATTGATCAAATTTTGGTCTTTTTCCAATTGTCATGAGCTCTCCATCAAACCTTGATAAACCTCATCATTTTCCAAGAGGTCTTTGATCTTTCATATTGACCTACAAAACCAGAGCTTATCAATGCTTCCCGAATTTTTAGTTTGGGTGTATTCCTAGTTTTATTGAGTTTTTGTAAAAAATTATCAAAGAAAGAGAGGTGTGTGCTTTAAAGTAGCTAAATAAACCTAAAGCTATAGTAGCACATACTAAGTCTACATGCCTCTAGGGTTTTTTGGCTTTTTCCAAAAGTTTTGGGTGGCCCACGGGACAATTGTCATATCAAGCCACACAACATACAAGCCTAGCGCCTAACTCCATACTCTCGCTTCATCAACTACATGTTATTGGCATGGGTGAATATCAAGTTGGAAAAATTCTAAATCCCAAGAATGTGGGATTTAACTCAATGAGTAAAAATAAAAAATAAAACTAACACACAGGCTGCCAAGTGCTAAATAATACATGTGTCCAAGATGGCGCAGTTGTTCAATGATGAACGTAGCATTGGTTGTTGGAAGGTTTGACATGTCAAAAGCATCTGGCCATGAAGAGGGGACACATATTAACCAATAGTTCTAATCTATATGCCAAATCGACAGGTCTAGCCACAAGCCAGGTCAAGTCACATATCGAACTATCAAAGCCATGAAATGCGCTCCGAACAGATAGAAAAAGTATCCAGTTGTTTGCAGAGATCGAAGTGTATCACGCCAAGCTAACAGGTTTGAAGTTACAAGTGTCGAGATTAAAGTGTGTTACGTAGATACTCTAAAGAGAATCTCAACCCGCAGATCTCTTCAGTTTGCAAATGTAGAGATGTTAAATTACAGGGTCTAAGACGTCGATGTTGATGCCTGGCATTACACATCAAGTGCCAGGTGTTAAATTGATTATACAGTCATATTAAAAATAAGATCTTGAGGAACCACGCATCAGAGGGCAGATAAACATTGCATGTTTCGGGTTGTTCTCAAGCTGCGAAGTTTAAGTATCTTGCGCCCAACAAAACATTTCAAGTGGATCTTGCTATTAGCCAATCCATTTCATGAAATTGATATTTTTTCATGCGTTGTGGAGAAAATAGTACAACAAGACTACCGTTTACATAAATCCCACATTTTTGAATTTATGTTGATGGCCTTTGGATGCCCCCATTATGGTGAAAGGAACAAAGAAGTTCATTTTCTGGAAACTACAGACTCATGATGTTGCTATACATTAAATGTCCCAGAAGACGCATTGAAACCACTCCAGGAAGAGTGCCGAAGAGTAGAATCAAAATAGCAGAAGCATTAGACCATTTATTGGTAAAAATTGAACTTGTGTATAACATGGAAGAAACACTCCACATTTTTTATTGATCATCCTCCTGGAAATAGCTTTGTAGAAAGTCTATTTTCTCCAGATCCAGATCTATTACTTTCTATGAAGTTCAATGACTATACACCTGAGTAACACGCAACATTAAGGTTGCTTGCTGAGTTAACTTTTGAGAAGTTATGTTGAGGCAATACAAAAATATAACCAGGATTCACATTTTGAGCAAATTAATCCAGGGATAGATTTACAGGGACAAGTCTAAAGACACTCACAGAAGATGATACAATGTCCAACTTATTCTAGACCAAGGCCACAAAGAATCCATCTATGCATTGGCTATGAATGATGTTGGTACCTTACTTGTATTTGGAGGATCTAGTTGAAGCTGCAGTGAACATGAATGAAGACTCCGCAAGATAAATATGGTGGACATCTGTCAAATTTGAAGATTTTGTCTCTTTCCAAACCTGCACTTTTGATGACTTGAACCGTTATAAAAAAAGGAAATAAGCCGCCGAATCCTAGGACTTTCGGCGGCTAAATCCCACCTGTCCCATACCATCAAGCCACCGAAAGCGCAAGAACAGACAGAATGAGAGTCTTTTTGCATAGATATCAGTTTTATCATTCCAAATGGCACGAGGATGGTTTCTAAGTGAATATTATAATTAAGGGCATATGTTTTAGTGCTCTGTTCCAGTTTTTGAGGTGCCAGTGAGGTGGAAAAGATCAAGCAAACCATATATTTTTGGCTAAAAATGTCTGTCTGTCTGTCAAGGTGGGATTTTCAACCTCATCCATCAGCTTATGAATACTTGTTGCAGCTGTCGAAGACTATGAAGATTATCAGGATAAGGTTTTGACCATTGAAACAAGATCTATTCCTAGTTTTATGGAACTGTTTTGACCTTCTATTTTTAGTATATTAGATCCAGCTTCTTAGGATCTGGAGATATTTGGTAAAGGGTATAAAGCCTAAGACTTCAGGGAGAATATGGGGGGGTTCAAGTTTAGAGACTCTTAGACACTTTGTACTCAAGCTTCTCATGTTCTTGTCAAATTAATACAAGCTCTTTCGCAATTACATGTTCAGATCTACTTTTTCCTTTCTATTCTATGCTTGTACTTGGATGTTTTATTCATGTTTATTCTATTTACCTAATACTAGATAACTGTCATCCTATCTCTGTATTGATAATTGGAATTGTAAGTATCTTTTCCTTGCTATGATTATCCATTCATATGTAAGTGTTTTATGTATGAATCTGCCATCATAGTAAGAATTCTTCATCTTTTCACCTATATTACAAATCCTCTGAACAATGATAGTTAGAAGCCTTGTTTATTTGGTTGAGTTTATGCATGTATTGAGTGAATGAGGTCTGATTTAGTCATCTAACTTGATCCCATTTCCCATACATTATTAAACATTTAAGTTACCAAGCTCATTCCCTTTACAGTCAGGGAAAGACTCTTGGAGTGATAACACCCCTGACCCCTAATCCATCGATCCTTAAACACTTCTCAATAATCCCTAATCCCTTAATCCATAAAATCCTATGCACTAAGAACTTAAACATTAATCCCCTAGCCCATAATCCCTAATCCATTAACCATTAAACTACCTAACCTGTAAGCTCCAAATCCCTTAACTCTTGACCCTTAATACATTAAACCATAACCCCTAATCCATTAACCCTTAATCCCTAAATCCCATAATCATCAAAGCCCCTATCCACTTAACCCCCAACACCTCAACTAATTAACTATTTAGGCTAATCTAGATACATACGATGCTACTTCTGGTGCAATTTCTGGCGCTAATTGGGGCGCTAAATCAGGCGCTAAATGGGGCGCTAAATCAGGCGCTAAACGGGGCACAATTTCTGGCGCTAAATGGGGCACAATTTTCTAGCACTATTAGTGCCTAAATTTTATGTTCGACGTAAAAAAATCCATGAATAGCTCCATCTCGATAAATAACATCGACTTGTTAAAAAAATTGAAGAAAAATACACTAAAACCAACTTTGGAAGCAAAAAAGGGAGAAAAAATGGGAGCAAATCACAGGGATTTGCTGTAGTGAATTCCTCTTGATATCATGCTTTCATCCACTGTCATGTATCTTCTTTGGTTCATGTCAAGTATTGTCTTCGAGACCTGCCAAATATCTCATCAATTCATTGCTATCCATATGTCACAAAACCATCCATGACTCTGCTACTCAACTGCACACAATGCTAACCCATCTGTCACTTTAATTTTCCTCTACAATAGATTACCATGTATTTCCAATTCTGAAGATATATAAAATATGTCCACTAGTCTACTCTATCTTCAAATCAAACTCTACAAGTCTACAACATTCTGTAATGAATATATCCCTGCTTGAATACATGCTTCGAATCCTCTATATGATCATGAAAATATGCCTCAAAAGTGTGCCAATGATATTCCTCATAACTTCCAGCTGACCTCTTAATACTTTCATGGGGACGAGTTCTGAAAAATGCTCATTAATCAACCAATCTATCGTGAGATATTTTGTACCTTTTCCATTATACCATTCAAAATATTCCTTCCTAAAATCTCCAAAGACTTCAGACTACCCGAAAGATAGTTCTCCAACCTATAATAGATGTTGCTTAGACTCCCCCTCTTCAATATTTACATTACTGGGAGTCTCCAAGACAAATGGTTTAGAATGATATATAAAGATGCTTTGTTGTGATATCACCATTCTGAGTGCTGACATATTCCTTTTTAATTGTAGATTTATCATGATCTCGCACATCTAGAAATCATGTGAGTATGATCTTTGGGAGTTCTTCATTCATCTGTTCTTCTTGTTTTTGCTTTCTTCTCCAAACCTTCTTGTATATGATATCAATGTTTTCCTTCAAATAAGACTTCATCATGATTCTAAAATCATGAGCTATGTGTCCATAGTAGTGGAATTTGTAACATTCAATATTGTAGGGGGCCACATAAACATCTCTTTCTTGAACATTTCTTCCATACACTCTGTAATCTACAACTTTATGTCCAAAGTTATTACAAGTAAAACAATAACTAGGAAATAAACTTTGATACCTAGAAGTAAGTGATCCTCTTTGTGATGCAGTCCTTTTGAATTCATGCCTTAGTTGATCACTATATTCTCTTCTGTTGTTTACTTCACATTGATTGAAGCTTCTTTGATACCTAGAGATAGAAGGTCTTCTTGGAGATATAACTATTTTGCATTCATCCCTCTTTGACTCTTGCTGACCACGATTCCTTCCTTTGAGAATGTCTACATAGTTCTTATCCTTCTCTTCATTCTTCATTTATGGAAATATGGAACACTTCTATTCAAATTTCATTACTAACTATGTGGAACTTCCTCTCTCTTCGACGCTCTTTTTGGGATTGACATTTTCATTTTCTTTGAATGAGGCCTGACCAATGTATCCAAAACCTACATTATCGAATGGTGACCTTTGATATATGAGAATGTCTTATAGTACTTGAGATATCTTCCAATTATTGTTGAGCTTGTCAACTTCGACCCTCAATGAGATGACTTCTTCTTCAAGATTCTCACTATCTTGTTCTTTCTTCTTCATCTGGATATTCATTACTTCTTCCACTCTCTTTGCTTCTTCAAGTTGGGTTTTCAAGGAGATGATTTCTTCTTCAAATCTTCTTTCTTGTTGACTAAATTATGATTCAATATTTTTTAAGTCCTCAGATCTTTCCTTGAAATGTTTTCTCAAAATTTCTTCTCTCTTCTTTTCTTCCTTTCTTAGTGATATTATTTCGGCTTCCAAACACTACTTTTCTTCTAACTGATTTTTGAGTGTTTCTTCAATCACTTTGGATTCTTTGAGTTGAACCTTTAGATTTATAATAATCTGTTGGATTTCTTTATAGTTTTTGTTTGGATTTTGAGAACTTTCCTTTATCTTAATCAATTCTTTCTTTCTCTTTTTAGTTCACTTAAAGCATCGATTAGTTCTGCTTCAAGTTCTACTTCACCTTCTTCATAATCTTCTTCTAGATCTGTCTGATTTGATGAGATTCCTTCTTCTTGTTCTGTTTCAACATCTTCTTTATCTTGATCAACATGTTATGGATTTTTGGTTGTAAGGCAATAATCCTCATAATAGAGATTATGTATCTTATCCCAAAGATCTTTGGCTGATGAGCATTGTCCCATTTTGACTTTTACCAAATCAGGTAATGCATATAGGATGGCATCCATTTCTATTTTGTTGATCCTTTTCAATTCCTTCTTGGCTACAATCTTGAGAGGTTTTTTTGTAGCGGTGTATCATGTAACAATTGAGTACCAAACATCATACCCCTGTTCCTATAAAAATACTTTAATTATTGGGTTCCATATCTCATAATTCTAACCATCAAATACTGACATTATATTATCTATGTAATCCATGATCTACCTTCTAGTGGTTAGATTAATTATGAAGGACTTGCTCTGATACCAATTGTTGGAATATTCACCAATACAAGGGGGGGGGTTGTGAATTAGTATTGAGCACTTTTTACCATTTTCAACATTAACATGTAAACATTAAGTTATCAACAATTCCATTCACTTATGATTTCATTTAACATATCATAACCATATAACCACAGATGCACAATACACAAGAGTTTT
>SNQJ01S0077070.1:21520-36568 GCA_010110895.2 Picea sitchensis | reverse complement strand
ATTACATCCAAAGGAATCACCAATTTCCAAACTTCTCTAGCACGAACTGGAAGGAGGAACCAACCCCCTATTTATAGGCTCCAACCTGAAGGAAGCTCCAACTCCCTAGATTCTCTAGTGCCAACTAGAACGAGGCTCCAACCCCTTGATTTGTAGGCTCCAACCTGAAGGAAGCTACAAATCCTTGAATTCTCTAGCTCCAACTGGAAGAAGGCTCCAACCCCCTTGTTTACAGGCTCCAACCTGAAGGAAGCTATGAATCCCTGTATTCTTTAGCTCCAACCAGAAGGAGGCTCCAACCCACTTTCCTTTCCCCTTCCTTCCTCCCTGGAATATAAATGTGAGACTCAACTTGTCACTACTGTTGTCATTGATACATAATCATCACCAAAACCAAACTCAACCTATCATTGTAACTGTCACTGATATTGATACCTCATCATCATCAAAACCAAAGTCAACCAGTCATTGTAACTGTAACTGATATTGATACATCACCATCATCAAAACTAGCTCCACTACAACTGATACATCATCATCATCAAAACTGGATACGCCATAATAGATACATCATCATAATCATCAAAAACTAGATCCACCACAACTAATATATCATGATCATCAAAACTGGTTACACCATAAATGATACATCAACATCATCAACCTGGGTCCAAATAAAGATCATAGGTCCACATGGGTCCACATATAAACCCCAACATCACTTCTTAAATCTACATACAAAGCTGCTCAAAACTGTACCTCAAATATGAAAATTGGTAAGATTCACCACAAGCTCAGTTTTCATTTCTGATTCTAAAACTTGGACCTCAGATATTAGGATATTTTCTCTTTCTAATGGAACAAGTGGAATTCAATTTGGACCTACCAAGCTTTATATATAACTATTTTATCTCGAACACTTGTTTGGGACTAGTTTTTGTATTAGTCATAAACCCTAAGTTTCAACAAATATAACTCCATACCTGTAATTAATAAAGGTCTAAAACTTGTACCTAATATTACTTGATATCTTCTCTAAAATTTCACCAAGTTTCACTCGTTGAATCGTCCCTAAAAAAGAGTTATATTGAAAATGGAAGACCTTCTTGAATTCAGGCCTATTCAATAGAGTGAGCTTATACAACATTCCATGTGATAAATATTTGTTATTTGATTTTGAAACACACAAAAACATACTACGGACTGTACTCTTTCCAATGCAATTGGTCTCACAAAATGTGGATCCTCTATGAAGAAGTTATGATTGTTTTACCTGGGAAACTTGTTTGAGACTAGTTACAAAACTATTAAAAAACCCTATCTTCCATAGATTGTATCTCCAAAATTAAAACGACCCAGAATCTAAAATCCATACCATAGTTACCTTGATATTTCTTCTCACCATTCTCAAGGTTTCACTATTTGATTCATTCTAAACAACAAGTTATAGAAAAAACGGAAAGATTACCTTTAAAGAACATACCTTAGAACACATCATCACAAGACTTCATCTTCCCTTGGAATTTCTCCCTTCTTCACTTCATCTTCCCTCTAAAATTCATTGCCAAAATTGTGCTAAGAGATCACAAGATTGAATGATAAAAATTAGAGGTTGATAATGTGTATTTATACCCTTCCAAACACCTTCTTTACTTGACCTTGAGTCGACTTGTAACTTCTTGTTTGCAACAACTTTGTTTCCTTTACTTGAATTTAGGGCCAACTTATAACTTCTTGACCTTAGATCTGTGGCTTCTTGACCATACTTCTGGGCTTCATCTTTAAGAGGGCATAACACCTCAACTGTGAGTAACCACGTGGTGTGCCACCTACCATTGGAGACTACTTGATGAGGACTATCAATCAATGGATGTTTTGCATGCATTTTCAATGTCCTTCATACTCTTTTTCTTCAATCAAATTCAGGCTTCATGGCCACACCTTCGAGGCTTCTTAACCACTTAACCATATTTCCAGGGATTCTTGTAGAATTATTCAAAGCATCTTCCTATGAGGTCCATTCTTAGAGTTTCACCATAAGGAGACCACTTTGGAGACTTCTTCAAATACACCCATCACATCTAGAGGCTTCTAGACTTCTTGTAGGGTTGACATCAATGAAAACCAACTTTCCAATAGGAAGGTGCACACATAGGAACATGTGCACATTTCTAGAAACACACACATTCCTAGAAATGTGCATGCTTTTTTAATCCTANAGGTTGATAATGTGTATTTATACCCTTCCAAACACCTTCTTTACTTGACCTTGAGTCGACTTGTAACTTCTTGTTTGCAACAACTTTGTTTCCTTTACTTGAATTTAGGGCCAACTTATAACTTCTTGACCTTAGATCTGTGGCTTCTTGACCATACTTCTGGGCTTCATCTTTAAGAGGGCATAACACCTCAACTGTGAGTAACCACGTGGTGTGCCACCTACCATTGGAGACTACTTGATGAGGACTATCAATCAATGGATGTTTTGCATGCATTTTCAATGTCCTTCATACTCTTTTTCTTCAATCAAATTCAGGCTTCATGGCCACACCTTCGAGGCTTCTTAACCACTTAACCATATTTCCAGGGATTCTTGTAGAATTATTCAAAGCATCTTCCTATGAGGTCCATTCTTAGAGTTTCACCATAAGGAGACCACTTTGGAGACTTCTTCAAATACACCCATCACATCTAGAGGCTTCTAGACTTCTTGTAGGGTTGACATCAATGAAAACCAACTTTCCAATAGGAAGGTGCACACATAGGAACATGTGCACATTTCTAGAAACACACACATTCCTAGAAATGTGCATGCTTTTTTAATCCTACAGCCTCGGTACTCACCAAATGACCACACAAACTTGCCAAATCAAATTATTTAGGAATGCACACATGTTCCTGAGAAACGTGTGTTCAACAATGTGCACATGTTCCTCAATTTTTTTTAAAATTAAAATAACACATGCATTCTTTAGAAACATGCATGCTTTCCTAAAGCGTGCATACATTATTAGTAACGAGAAGACGCATGAATCTGTGTTAACATACAATACCTCTCTCTCTCTCTCTCTCTCTCTACCCCCTTTCTCCCTTCCCCCCTCTCTCTTTCCCTCCCCCTCTACATCCCTCCCTCTATCTTTGTAACATTCCCAACACCCAACAGGCCGGGAAATGCTACCAACAATGCCTTAACTTAGCCTTTTTAGCTCTGATACCATAATGTAACATTCCCGGGCTATCAACCCACTTGCCGAGCAATGCTACTACACATAAATATTCGCATATTTATGTATTATGAATTTAAATGAGAATGAAATGGCTTAAGAAAGTAAACATATAATTACTGCTAACATACAAAATGATTGAAATCAATAGTAAATATCATTGCAACGGAATACATGATAATATTGCAAGCATCACAAACATGCACTCT
The DNA here is from genome assembly GCA_010110895.2 of Picea sitchensis. Lineage (NCBI taxonomy): Eukaryota > Viridiplantae > Streptophyta > Pinopsida > Pinales > Pinaceae > Picea > Picea sitchensis. The sequence continues at coordinate 33,135 of SNQJ01S0077070.1, read as the reverse complement.
AATTAAGTACATAATTAAAATACATAATGACACTTATCTTTGGAACTATAGTAACTCCACCAACCACATGCAAAACTTCCATGAACCTCCCAGCCTTAGACCTCACTGCTCATCATGCTCAACAGTGGGTCACCCCCGAGCTGGGATTAAGCTCCACCCAAGGCAAGGGAATCCTAGGCTAGGCTGAGGTTACGGGAAAACTACACAGAGTAATCAGAAAGATTCTCCTTAGGATCTTTCTTACGCCCACTACTCACAGACTCTCATTCCCCACATGCCTGTTACACCCGGGAGTATACACCTTCACAAGCACATTCCATCGGTGCTTCACCTCCCTTCTGGGCCTCGACAACAGGCTGGATCAAGAATTCTCAGAGCTCCGTAGCTAGTGTTGTACTCTCTCTGGGAGAAAAACCACTTCCCAACAGACTCCCTCACCTGGAGAGAGTTGCTCACAGGCCTGATAACCTGCCTCTTCTACCACGGGCTTGACAAATGGATTCTTCCACCAGCTTCCAATTCAATTCCTGCAAGTTCAGGATGACAACAACGACAACATCTTTGGATAGCTCACAGGTGACAAAAACAACAGGGAAACGGGGTGTGGAAACAAAAAAACAACAACAGGCCACTAAAACACAACACGGTTCAGATAACACCCGTTTGCAGGATGCATGACAAGAAATTCACACAGAGGTCAAACATAGACTTGACGGTTTAGACACAATGGTATCGGTTTCTCTAGGAAACATCCCTGGATTTGGGTTTCATATCTGTGTGAGGCTTATAGAACTCAAGCACAGAGCTTTCTCAGTTCAGACAAATGGGAGGTAGACCGGAGGGCGAACCCCCATCAAGGCTCAAGTCTTGGGTTAAATTGCATGTGCCTAGGTCGACACATGTCGCCCATGAGGCTGCATGCACTCTATCAACATGCATTCCCTTTTTGCACACGTTCCCCTTTCTAGGAACTTAGGATAAAGACATACATTTCACATAGCTTTTGGAATAATAATAAATTATTATTCCTAAGGACTTAAGCCCCTAAGATTAGCCCCTAGGCTCAACACTTAGCCTCTCTTTCCAACCTTTTAGCCCCTTTTACCTTACCCACCTTGTGGAATCTTAGTCCCCCATCACTCTTTCTTCGTCTTCGGTCTGCATGCAACAATGTTTATATTTTTATTAACGTTCTGCATAATTACATATACACAATCAGGCTCCTGGCCTTTAACACTTAGGCTCTCCAGCCTAATAGACACATATTCCCACCAACTTATATAAACTTGGCTCACCAGCCTACAAAACATGATTTACAATTCATAAACATGATTACAATATGGCTCGTCCTTGGGGATATTACAATCCCCTCCCATTATTTTTGCACTATCCTCAGTGCAACTTTCACACGACATCAACAAGATTTTCCAAAATCTTAAAAAATATGCGGATATTCTGTTCGCATAGAATCTTCATGCTCCCATGTCGCATCCTCAAGACCGTACTAGGTCCACTGGACCTTTACAAGCCCTATGGCTCGATTTCAGAGTTGTTTTCTTTTCCGGTCCAATATGCGCACATGATGCACTTGTAGGACACCTTCTTGTTCCACCTGAATCACATTCCAATGAATTCCATGATTAGAATCAGGCATATATTTCTTAAGCAATGAAACATGAAATACATTATGTATAGTCATGGATGCAGGTAATGCAAGCATATATGCAACTGGCCCAATCCTTTCTAGGATTTCAAATGACCCACAAAATATGGCTGCCAACTTGGCACAGTTTCCTAACTTTAGGGAACTTCTATTGGGTTTTACTTTCAGGAAAACATGATCACCCACTTTTAACTCTCTGTGGATTCTATTCTTATCAGCATAACTTTTCTACCTATCTTGGGCAACCTTTAAATTCTGCTTAATTTTTAGCATTTGTTCTTCCATTTCCTTGAGCAACTTTGGCCCAACTACTGCCCTATCAGTTGGATTATCCCAGCTTACTGGAGTATTGCACTTTCTTCCATAAAGTGCTTCAAATGGGCTCATCTTCAATGATGCTTGATACCCATTGTTGTAGGTGAATTCTACCAAGTGTACGTAGTCTTCCCATTTAGATGGTTTGTCCACCACATACATCTTTAACGTGTATTCTATTACTATATTCACCCTCTCTGTCTATCCATCAGACTCAGGATGATAAGATGTACTAAAGTTCAAATTTGTTCAAAACCCCTTGAATAACCCTTTCCAAAAATTAGAGGTAAATTTTGGGTCTCTGTCGGACACAATTGTCTTGGGAATTCCGTGAAACCATGCAACCATATTCATAAATATGTTGACAACGTCTGTTGCCTTGTGAGTATTCTTTAATGGAATGAAATGGGCATCTTTCGTAAGCTTGTCCACCACCACCATAATTGAATCATGTTGCTTGCCTGTTCTGGGAAATCCCTTGATGAAATCCATTGTCACCACTTCCCACTTCCACTCAAGAATGGGTAAAGGTTGCAGCAACCCCGTTGGGTGCCTATGCTCAACTTTAACCTTATGGAACTCCATACATCTGGCGATGTATTCATCAATCTATTTATTTATACTTGGACAAAAGTAATGGCTCTTGACTGCTTCCACAGTTTTTTGATATCCAGGGTGCCCTGCATAAGGCGCATTATGCATTTCATGCAAAATCATACATTTCAAGTCCTGGACATTAGGTACATAAATTTTGTTCTTGTACAGAAGTATTCCTTCAATTTCCAACTTATAATTATCCACTTTCTGTGGCATATCACCTTGCTGTAGCTTTGCTACCGACTCCATGTACTGCAAATCTGCATTTGCAGCTTCTAAAATTATACTCTTTATATTAGTTCGGTACATGCTAATGGCTATAGCATGTAATTCGTGGACTCTCCTGCTGAGTGCATTAGCCACTTTATTCTCCTTCCCTTTGATATGCTTGATATCAAAATCGTACTCATAGAGAAACTCCAACCACCTACTCTGCTGTTGGCCCTTGACCAATTTTTGAGGATCCTTGGTCATGTTTGACCTACTTTTGGGACTTCGACATGCTGTCGAAGAAAGAGCGCAAGTTGAAGTAGAGATCGCGAGATCTCGACCCCTTTTTAGGGATTTTTGGGTTTTGGGCGTATGTAACAGGAATGGGATGTCGGCCCATAGGTTTACCCATGTTTAGGCCCATTTTGTAATGTATAAATAGAAAGATAGGTGATGTAATAAGAGGTGGTGTGCTAAGTGATAAAGTGTTAATTTCTAAGTGCATACTGTGTGAGGCTTGCAGAGCTAAGTGCAAGTGATTGTAAGAGACTGTGGAAGGCTTTGTGCTATAGTTCAGGGAAGGAGGATCTAGTGAGGTGCACAGATCTCCTGTCCTCTGCGGAGTAAGATAACATGGCTCTGTGCATGTAGAATATTGACAGAAAGAAATAAAGAAGAAGAGTTGGTGGACATAGCCCTTGGGTGGGGGTGAACCACGTATATCCCACATTGTGGTTTCTATGTGCTTTATGGTTGTTCTCTTGTTTATGTGATTAATTTTTTAGTGTGTTGATGTATGTTAGATGAATCTGATATGATAGCTTAGTGATGGATAATGTGAATGAATGTTAGATCTAATCTATGTTGATGTGCTTAATGCTTGAATGTTTCAGATCTGTGTGAATACTGCGCTGCTCTGTTATTAGGGTTTAACTGCGCTATAAGATAAAGGTGAATATTGATGAACTATAATTGCTAAGTGCTATGTTAAAGTGTTACAATCACAGATCTATGTCCCAACTAAGGTTGCAGACACTGGAGTCTTGCAACCACCCCTGCCTCTACCTCGGGTGAGACTTCATCTGCTTCGCAGGTGTTGTCGAAAGGGCTAGTAGTTAGAGTTTTGTGGGTGTGCTATTGTAGCGTTGAACCTTGGGTCTACCCCTATGCCAACAAATGGTTCTGTTGCCGGGACTTGAAACTGTGATTGCTGGGAATTGAAGGAAAGACAGGAAGCTCTATGCATAGATTTGTTGCCTTAGTGTGCAGTATTCTACTTGAGATGTAAATCTCTGTGCTAAGAAGAGAAGTCAAATACGAAGAAAAGAGGTAAGATCTCGAAGCTTTGTGCTATGATAAAGGTAATAATATTGAAAATTTTTAGATCTAAAAGTAAGAATAGTGAAAAGTTTTAGATCTGGAAGCTTTATGCTCTGCTGAAACTAAGATTAGTGGAAATTTTTGTTTCAAGAGTATGGATCTAGGTATGTTTGATAAATGTTATGCTAGTCTGAAAACTAGGTCACAAATAGAAGAGAGAAGGTTTGATATGAATAGATCTGATAGAAATAATGAAAGATATGTTATTCCTATGAATAGAAAGAATGTTTGGACTAACAAATGGATGCAGGATCCTAGAAAGATTTTTTTGCAGGTTAGCTACTATGATCCTAGTGCGTAGTACAGGGAAGGTTGGGGATCATTTAAGAAAAAAAGAGGATTAAACCTTTGTTACAGTTGCAGAAGACCGAGACATCTTGCTAAGGAATGCCTTGGGAGAAGACCTAAGTGTCTTTGTTGTAAAGCTATGGACCATGAAGTTTTAGATTTCCCTAGAATGATTGCTAAGCTTGACAGAATGAATATGAGAGAAGAAAACCTTGAGGAAGGTCATGAATCTGAGACCATAGCAATACCCCAGAAAAAATTAGAGACTGTACTACTACAAATGAAAGAAACGCTAAATGATCACATAGATATCAAGTTATTAGAGATCTTCAAAGAAAAAGAATGCATAGAAGAAAGAATAGGAGACTTCGACATAGACTATGTTCTGGATGAAGAAACATAGGTAAATATCATGAAATAAAGAACTTGGGAAGCTTTAGGAAAGCCTGATATGATTCCTTCATTGGGAGGAATATGATTATTCAGGGGAAAGCTGATAACCCTATGTGGAAGACTCACCCAGGTATCTATGAGTGCTCATGGAGCTTCGACATAGGAAGATTTTGAGGTAGATTCAATGAGAAAAATGCTCCATTTACTATGTTATTAGGAAAAACATGGATCGAGAAAGATCATACCAGAAGAAAAGAAGAGGAGGCCCTATAACAGAAAAAACAACAATTAAAAGATTTCATGACTAGGAAGATAACACACTTGATTGCAGAATAGGAGAACAGATCGAAGCTACTTAGAACCAGAAACTTGGATCACGAAGTTGAAAGAATACAAGAAGCTTCACAGACGAGTAGAGCACCTACCCCAGATAGAGAAACAATATTATTCTCTAATCCTAAGAAAGAATCCCAACAATGCGAAGATGCTATGCCACAAGAAGACAAGAATCAGAATGGAAAGAGGAATACCGAGACGAATATCACCAGGAAGAAGGCTAGAAAGCTTAGTAAGAAGAGAGAAAAGATCGAAAAGTTACAGAAGGGCCCAGAGGGAACTTCGTAGAAGGAAGATTTTCAAAATTGGAACTTCGCTGGGATATCAGAACAACGCCCCATGGCACTTCGACATGGCGAAGTGATATGACTGTTGGAAGCATTATAACCATTGGATCGACGTTCCAGAATGGTTAGAACAACAATAATGGCCTGAAGACTCACCATCAGACTGTTGGGACCGTGCCGCAATGGACAAAACTTCATTAATGGAAAACTTCTTATCCGATGGAGAGATCCGTTACATCGTGCCTGCTTAGTATGTCGATTGTTGCACCGAGTACAATTTTGTGAATTGTATCAGAGCTAACAAGAGAACCCATTGCTACTGCGCTGTGCTTAGTGAGATCGACACCGATTCTATTTCTTTGAAGATTCATCCATCCACCCGAATTTTCTGATCGAGAGCGTGCATGTCAGACGAGCTCAGTGCTGTGGAGAATTCAGTCGAGGAAGTTTTAATTGATCTAATGGCCGAGAGAGTGATGTCCACAGGAGTCCAAGATTCATCGACGCGAGGAGTGCAAGCCTCTCCATCGACTGCCCATGGATCCAGACCATCCCGATCGACAACAGAGAAGAGAACCAAGAACAAAGATGATCTAGAAAACACAAAGTTAATCCCGACCATCTTACCCAACTACATCCCGCCTTTGGCTAGCGCGATGAGTCGTGACAGTGTCTCGAGGGAATTTTATTACACCATGGTTATTGCGTACCTCCCGAAGGGGATACATGCTGTCNNNNAAGAATTACATCATGCTTGCTCCTCACAAGTATCCGACCAAGACGAAGGGGAAGAAATCGAAAATAATCCCCCAGCCATGGAATATGAACCTCACGCACCCTCTTGAATGTAATGAAGATTCCGAACAAGTAGTCGCTGCATTTGAACAATGCTTAGAGGGACCTGTCAACAAAGAAGTCATCCAAGAGTTCGCCAAGCAGGAGGCCCTGGTGCAGCAACAGGTCAAAGCAGCTCGAGCCAAGATTGATGCTTTTGAAGCACAACTACCTAGACTAGAGTGACTCGGCATGAGTCACAGGTGAGTGTTGGGGGCCTGTTGGCCCTTGACCAAGTTTTGAGGATCCTTAGTCACGTTTGACCTACTTTTGGGATTTCGAAAAGCTGTCGAAGATGGAGCGCAAGTCGAAGAAGAGATTGTGGGATCTTGGCCCCTTTTTAGGGTTTTTTGGGTTTTGGGCTTATGTGACGAGAATGGGATATCGGCCCATGGGTTTACCCATGTTTAGGCCCATTTTTTAATGTATAAATAGAAATCTAGGCGATGTAAGAAGAGGCAGTGTGCTAAGTGAAAAGAGGTGGTGTTCTAAGTGCAAAGAGGTGGTGTGCTAAGTGAAACGAGGTGGTGTGCTAAGTGAAAAGAGGTAGTGTGCTAAGTGCAAAGAGAGTGTGTGCTAAGTGCTAAAGTGTTAATTGCTAAGTGCATACTGTGTGAGACTTGTAGAGCTAAGTGCAAGTGATTGTAAGAGATTGTGGAAGGCTTTGTGATGTAGTTCAGGGAAGGAGGATCTAGCGAGGTGTGCAGATCTCCTGTCCTCTGTGGAGTAAGATATCATGGCTATGTGCATGTAGAATATTGACAGAAAGAAATAAAGAAGAAGAGTTGGTGGACGTAGCCCTAGGGTGGGGGTGAACCACGTATATCCTGTGTTGTGGTTTCTATGTGCTTTATGGTTGTTCTCTTGTTTATGTGATTAATTTCTTAGTGCGCTGATGTATGTTAGATGAATCTGATATGATAGCTTAGTGATAAAAAATGTGAATGAATGTTAGATATAATCTATGTTGATGTGATTAATGCTTGAATGTTTCGGATCTATGTGAATACTGCACTGCTATGTTATTAGGGTTTATCTGCGCTGTAAGATAAAGGTGAATATTGATGAACTATAACTACTAAGTGCTCTGTTAAAGTGTTACAATCATAGATCTATGTCCCAACTAAGGTTGTAGACACTGGAGTCCTGCAACCACCCCTGCCTCTACCTCAGGTGAGACTTCATCTTCTTCATAGGTGTTTCTGAAAGGGCCGATAGTTAGGTTTTTGTTGGTGCGTTTTTGTAGCGTTGAACCTTGGATATGCCCCTGTGTCAACATCTACCTAGCATTCAAGGTTGGCTAATCAAACAAATACTTCAGACCATTATGGTCTGTTATTAGTTCGAACCTCCTTCCCATGAGGTAATGTCTCCACTTCTTTAGAGCATTTACTATGGTTGCCAACTCCAAATCATGAGTGGCATAGTTCCTTTCATGCTCTTTCAAATTTCTGGATTCATAACAAATTACGAACCCATTCTGACTGAGGACTCCTCCCAGTCCTTCTTTGCACGCATCAATGCATACCACAAAATATTCATTTGGATCTACAATCTTCAAGATTGGAGCACTAGTTAACAGTAGCACTTCAAGATGCAATTGCAGTTCTTTCATCTCTGGCATGCTCATTCTGTAAGGATCTTTCGACACTGGAGCTTCTCCAGGCATCAAACTTACCGACAAATCAATATCTCTCTTCAGGGGTAATCTGGGTACCTCTTGAAATACATATTCAAACTCTTTTAGTACTACATGATCTCCAATACTTGACACCTTATCCTTAGGTGTTTCCTCCACATGGGTTGTAAATAATTGACAACCTTTCCTGTAGCACTTCTTTAGCTGCATTACTGAGATCTCTCTGATAGTAACCGCTCTGGGAATTCCTTGGACTGTTTTCCAATTATGTTCCTCATCCAGGAAAGTGAATGCCTTGTTATGACAATCCAAGATTTCATGGTGCTGTTCCAACCAGTCCATCCCAATCAGACAATCATAAGACCCTAAAGGTAGAATATTCAATTCAACCTTTGTTCTCAGTCCCTTCAATTCATCCACTCCCGATCTCTTGTGCTTTCTGGTAGGAGATGGGTTTGAACTGTTGTGTTTCCTTCTCTTGGAGCGATCTTGGGAGTGATGACGGTGTCTATCCGTACTCCTTGAACTTCTTCCCTAAGAATTATGGTGACTCCCTGTTCTGCTTGAGTCACTCTCCTTCTCCAACTTCTTCTCTATTATCTCCAAACTCTTTAACATCTTTATGTTAAATTCACCTTGTTTTTCCTGAGCTTTTTGCTATCTTCTCGGCGAGTTTGGGCATCTTTTTGCAATCCTTCAATGATGCTCCTTAGGTTTCTTTCCTTATCTATCTCCTCTCCATGGCCATTGGAGTTCAATCCTTCAACTCCTAAGTGAACATCCATTCCTTTTGCCTCGTCCTCGGAACTGGAAGCAGTCCCTGCCCTTTACATTTCCTTTGCACTCGGTGGAAATTCTATTCGGTTCTGGTACTTGTTGAACTTTTGCAAACACAATGTGCAGACAACCAGAATTTGTCAGGCCATTGTTTCTTAACAAATTCCACAACATTCATAAACACTTGATTGAAGAAAAGGCTCAGTTTCCATGAATTTTCTGAGCTCTGCTTGGCTTTGTAGTGCACTCAGGCCTTATCTCCTTTCTCTTAGTTCTCCCACCCACGCGACCATGGTCGTGACCAAGCGCTAGGTCTTAAGGTTCTCTAATCGGGACTTTAGGATTTCGGGTTTCGGGGTTTCAGGGTTTCGGACTTGGAGGCTCCCACACTTGCTTCCTTCTCCAACTCCCGACTTCCAAACTTCTGACCTTTATAGCCTCCAGGCCCACAACACAGCTGTCACCAACCATGGTGGTGATCGTGGTGTACTTAAGAAGGCCCACGTTAATTCAGGTGAAGCCTTCCGGCCCCACTGCGCCCACTTTTTCGTTTATGGACATCATGACTTGGGATTTTGTGCAATAGCACATCCGACTGTCCCGACGATCGAACTCCCAAAATGTCGACATTTTGGAGCTCCCAATCAGACGGTCTTGATTCCTCCATGATCTGACGACTGTGATCTAATCGCGAGTTCGCGTTTCGTGAATTCTCACGAACTTACCCTTTGACCATTTTTCAGTCACGAGTCAGCGAAAGGCTTATCGTTCCCCACGCGTCCCTATCGATGGACAGTTCTGATGATGTTGGGACTTCGCGTATCACGATATCCACACTCCTGTGCAACTCCAAAGGGTTTTAAGCCTTGTGCACGTTCCCTGGATCCAATGACTGTTGGTCCCATGCTCATATCTGATGGCCCAAATCTGATCTCTTCTACGCGTTCTCCTAAGTGTCTGGATGTGGATTTGATGGTCTAGATCCTTTCCTCTACAAATGATTTATGACTGCATTTTTATTCTACCGCTACTCCTCCTGAGCTTCGTAACACGTCCAGGTAACCCGTTGGTACTCAGATGCATTCCAAGGTTCGAAATTAGTCCTTCCGACTCAATTTCCTCTCGAAACCTTGGGTCCAAAGACCACTTATCCAGCCCATCTAGGCTCAGCATTGAAACCTTGGGTTCTGATACCATATTGTAAGATCCCTAGAACCCAACAGGTCGGTCAATGCTACCAAAACTGCCTTAACTTAGCCGTTTTAGCTCTGATGCCATAATGTAACGTTCCTGGGCTATCAACCCAATTGTCAGGCAACTCTAGTACACATAAACATTCTCATATTTATTTAGTATGCATTTAAATGAGAATGAAATGGCTTAACAGAGTAAACATATAATTACCGCTAACATACATAATGATTGAAATCAACAGTAAATATCATTGCAACATAATACATGATAATATTGCAAGCATCACAGACATGCACTCTAATTAAGTACATAATTAAAATACATAATGACACTTATCTTTGGAACTGTAGTAATTGCACCAACCACGTGTAGACCTTCCATGAACCTCCCAGCCTTAGACCTCACTCCTCATCACGCTCAATAGTGGGTCACCCCCGAGTAGGGACTAAGCTCCACCCAAGGCAAGGGAATCCTAGTCTAGGCTGAGGTTACAGGTAAACTTCATAGAGAAATCAGAAGGATTCTCCCTAGGAGCCTTCTTACGCCCACTACTCACGAACTCTCATTCCCCACATGCTTGTTCCGCCCGAGAGTATACACCTTCACAGGCACAGTCCATCGGTGCTTCACCTCCCCTTGGGGCCTCGACAACAGGCCAGATCGAGAATTCTCAGAGCTCCGTAGCTGGTGCTGGAATCTCTCTGGGAGAAAAACCACTTCCCAACAGACTCCCTCACCTGGAGAGAGTTGCTCACAGGCCTGGAAACCTACCTCTTCTACCATGGGCATGACAACCCAATTCTTCCACCAGTTTCCAATTCAATTCCCGCAAGTTCATGATGACAACAACAACAACATCTTGGGATATCTCACAGGTGACAACAACAACAGGGAAACGGGGTGTGGAAAAAGGAAAATGACAACAGGCCACTAAAACACAACATGATTTAGATAACACCCATTTTTAGGATGCGTGACAAGAAATTCACACGGAGGTCGAACACAGACTCGAAGGTTCAGACACAGTGGTATCCGACTTAGGATAAATACATACATTTCACATAACTTTTCGAATAATAATAAATTATTATTCTTAAGGACTTAAGACCCTTATCTTATCCCCTAGGATCAACACTTAACCTCTCTTTCCAACCTTTTAGCCCCTTTTCCCTTACCCACCTTGTGGAATCTTAGTCCCCCATCACTCTTTCTTCATGGTCGGTCTGCATGCAATGATGTTTATATTTTTATTAATGTTTTTCATAATTACATATACACAATCAGACTCCTGTCCTTTAACACTTAGGATCTCCAGCCTAATAATCACATAATCCCACCAACTTATATAAACTTGTCTCACCATCCTAGAAAACATGATTTACAATTCATAAACATGATTACAAGTATAGGGCTCATCCTTGGGGATATTACAATATTCCTCTCTCTTGCTCTCTATCTCCCTCTCTCTCTCCCTATTCTTTTCTCTCTTCCCCTTCTTCATTTCTCTTCTTGTGTCCCTCTTCCCCTCTCTCTCTCCCACATTGTTACCCCCTTCTCTCTCCCTCTCTCTCTCTCTAACCCACTCACTCTCTCTATATTATCTCCACCTTCTTCCCTCTCCTACCCTATAATTCTCTCTCTCCCTCCCTCCATCGATCCCTTGATGTCTCCCTCAATTCTCCCCATCTCTCTCTCTCTCTCT
>SNQJ01S0077069.1:60472-77696 GCA_010110895.2 Picea sitchensis | reverse complement strand
ATTAAGTGAACTATCCTAGTTGTGCTCTCTGAGATATTCTTGGCGAAAATTTTAAGTGAACTATCTTAGTTGTGCTCTCTGAGATAAAAAACAATAGCATTACCCCAGATTGGGTGCCACGCGGAGCAGGGTGGGCACGTGGAATATCGCCAGGAGGGGCCATTAATGGTGGCCAACCGCCCTCATATCCCTGCTAGTTATGAGGGGCATCAACTCAGTCGGCCTCCACCTTTTGATGAGGCCTCTCACTTGCGCGAGCAGACCGGCCAGCCAGAGCATTAAGACCACAACCTTAATGGCTATAGCCACCATTTTCTCCCTTATCATCTTTCTCGATGGCTTTGGGATGCATTGGAAGGTTACAGAGCCGAGCGAGAACAAAAACGCAGGGGGTGTTCTGGCTCTCGTCCTTGTTCTAACCATGCCACGAGCAAGGGGAAGGCCTCACAGAGGCACAGGGTGGTACGCGGTCGACTCACGACGAAAGAGGCATAAGAAGTTTGAGCGAGCTCTGGTTTTATCCAAGCGAAAGAGACCCAGGGAGTCCAAAGAAACAAATTCGCCCCCCAGAATGTATGTTGAGGAGATTCCTTCGGAGGAACTCCCCCAAAAATTTTCTGAAAGTCTCATGTTTATGGTTCCGGACAATTGGAACCCCCCTGCGTGTTTTGGAGCAGACACACTGCCTCCCCACCCGCGAGCAGCACACAGTCCCAATGACACTCCCATTGAGGAATTCGCCACCTGTCTGGTAGAGGAAGAGCTGTCGGAAGGCAACGAGGAGAAAATTTGCAAAGCTCCTAATGAATTGAAGCCACAGCGAGAGCAACAAGCACACTAGGAGGAGGACGATGAGCAAAAATCGCCACCACTTCTTCACCCGGATCACCTGAATCTGATTTTCGAGGTCCGTAGCATGGTGGACGACCAAATCTTCAGAGTTGTCCGCATAAACCAATGCTTGGACATGTTGTACGCCGCCTACTCCAGCGCCACCCTAAGGCGACAATGCCCCACCTGTGCTCAGATTTATGCCATTCTTGTTAGACACGGCAAGGAGAAGAATGACCATGAGGACACCGGTTAATAGGTTCTCCTGTTCAACATTGCTCAAAACTTTTTCGTTTTTTGATGTTTATCAGAGCTGTAGCACTTCTAGCTCATAGCCATGGTAGCGATAGCATAGGCATTATCAGACTAATGTTGAAACTGGCCATGCACCCCGGTTTCCTTCGGGCAGGGTGGAAAAACAATGTTTTGAGTTTGCATGCTAGTTTGGACTGGCCAGTTGTCTTGGTTTCCTTCACAGGCGGGACAACTGGCACCTCCATGTCATGGTGTAATTTTGAAATATTAATATAATAGGATTTTCTTTTTACTTAAAAAAAAAAAAACAATAGCATTAAATATTAAGTGAACTATCCTAGTTGTGCTCTATGTAATATTCCAAATATAAAAAAGTATGCAGAACAAAAATAAATAGCTAGAAATGGCAGATGAACAACAATATAACCAGAACAACACCACAATAATACCAAAATGATACCAGAATAACACCAGAAAGAGCACTTTGATTACTGAGAGCAATGTTCACTTGCCTCTTCGAGGGGGCAACTTCCAGCAGAGCAGAGCTCTATTACAATAATATCCAAGACAAAAGTTCTCATACCCTCGAATCCTATTTATACTAAATATGTCTATCAAAAGAACCATCTAGAGGAAGATACTTCTAGAAGTGGAAGCTTCTATTAGGTCTTCTTACATTGGACTTATTCTTCCTTATTGCTAGGCCTTATTAATATTGACCTTAATTACATGGAAATATATTATTCTACCTACGTGAGGGGTTAGGTCCGTAACATGTCCTCCCCCTTAAAAACAACCTTGTCCTCAAGGATTGAGATTGAGAAATTGTTGCAGAATGGTAGTCGGTTCCCAAGTGGCATTTGTTGGAGTTGTATCTTTCCACTGGACTAACACTTCCTTGATGGTTCGCTGACACAGACGACACTGACACTAGTCCAAAACTGCATTTGGTTGTAGCCAAATGGAGCCTTCTTCGTCCAACTCGGGAAGGTTGGTTTGAGTTTGGCACTTAGTTCCAATTACCTTCTTTAAGCAGGAAACATGAAAAACATGATGGAGCTTAGAATGATTGGGCAAAGATAACTGATAGGCCACTTGTCCCACACACTTGAGAATGGTATAAGGACCATAAAATTTGGGCGCCAATTTCTGACAATGGCCAACCTTGAGGGAATTTTGGTTGTAAGGTTATAGTCGAAGAAATACCTGATCCCCCTTTGCAAATTGACGTTCAGAGTGACCTTGATCTACTTGTTTCTTCATGTGATTCTGGGCCATGACCAAATTTTGTTTGAGGGTATGGAGAATAGCCTCTTGAACTGTAAGTGTTTGGTCAACTGCCTGGACCTTCGAGGCACCTAGAAAATATGAGAGAACTGAAGGTGGTTTTTGTCCATATACTACTTCAAAAGGAGTCATGCGGGTAGTTGTATGGTATGAAGTGTTGTGCCACCATTCATCTAGTGGTAACCATTGAGCCCACTGATTTTGTCTTTCCGATGCAAAACACCTCAAATATGTTTCCAAACACTTGTTGACAATTTCAGTTTGACCATCAGTCTGGGGATGATAAGTTGTGATGAGATGCAATTGGGTGCCTTGTAGCTTGAACAAGTCTTGCCAAAAATTGCTGGTGAAAGTTGGGTCGCTATTAGAAACAATAGAATGCGGCATGCCATGAAGCTTGAAGACCTGATCCATGAAAAGTTGAGTCACAATGGATGTTTTAAATGGGTGTTGAAGAGCACATAAATGAGCATACTTGGAAAGATGATCAACTACCACCTTGATGACTGATTTATTGCCCGATTTAGGTAAGCCTACAATAAAATCCATAGAGATATCCCACCAAATAGTAGGTGGAATCTGAAGCGTTTGTATTGTGCTAGGAGATTTGACTGTTTCACCCTTATTGTGTTGACACACATCAGATTCAACCACAAAATTATGAACGTCATGTTTCATACCATCCTAGAAAAAAAAACGTTTGACCTGGTCATAGGTTTTGGTAAACCTGAAGTGCCCAGCTGTGGGTGTAGCATGAAGCTCAGAAAGTACCGTGGATTTAAGTTTTGACTGTTTACTTAAATGCAAACGACCTTTGTGTCAACGCTCATCATTGAGCCAAGAGTACCCTGGGGGAACTGGAGAATTGGACTGCAATTGTTGTATGAAATGCAAAATTTTGGGATCGTGTAGCCATTCCCAGCGAACCACTTGGAGCCAATTTGGTACAATGAAGGAGAGAGAAAAAAGGGACCCTTCATCTTCATATTTTATGGAAAGTGCATCATCAACCACATTGTCTTTTCCTTTCTTGTAAATGATCTCATAATCATATCCAAAGAGCTTAGTCACTCATGAGGCTTTGATGATCTATCTTAATTTTGGAGCATTGCCCCAATAGATAAGGGCGCCAAAGATCCACGACATGCAGAATAACTAACATTTCCTTTTCATAGATTGATTTTCCCAAATTTTGCTCGGACAATTGTTTGTTGGTAAAGGCCAAAGGTAAACCCTTTTGCATAAGGACAACCCCAATTCCTTTCCTTAAAGCATCACTTTCCAGTACAAAGGTATTTGTGAAATCAGGAAGGGCCAGGACTGGAGTGGTGCACATGGCCATCTTCAAGGTTTGAAAATCCTGAGAAGTTGTTGGAGTCCAAGTGAAAGAATTCTTTTTAAGGAGTGCAGTGAGAGGTGTCACAATCTTTCCATAATTCTTAACAAACTTGCGATAATAACCTGCTAAACCCAAAAATCCACGCAAGATTTTGAGATTCTTTGGGTGAGGCCAATCTTGCATAGCTTCAATCTTTTTAGGATCCACCCTGATGCTGGCCTTGCCAACAAGGTGACCCAAGTACTCGACTTCTGAGGCACCAAAGCAAATTTAGGCTGTTTGAGGAAAAGTTGGTGCTAAGAGAGTAGATGGAGAACTCGATCCACATGAGCAAGATGGGCTATCCAGTTTTTACTATAGATGAGGATATCATCAAAGAAAACTAAGACAAAATGATGGAGAAAAGGACGGAAGACATGATTCATGAGGCTTTGGAAAGTGGAGGGAGCATTGCATAAGCCAAAGGGCATGAACAAAAACTCATAGTGGCCCTCATGAGTTTTAAATGCAGTCTTAGAAATGCCTGCCTCTTTCATACGGATCTGGTGGTAGCCAAAACGGAGATCAAGTTTAGTAAAGAACTGGGCGCCACTCAATTCATCCAAGAGGTCATCAATGAAGTGAATGGGAAATTTTTCTTTAATGGTGAGTTTGTTGAGGGTGCAAAAGTCAGGACACATGCACCAAGAACCTTCTTTCTTAAGGACCATGAACACAGGAGAAGAGTAGGGGCTCGTACTAGGGTGGATAACACATGCGTTGAGCAATTCTTGATTTTTTTTTTCAATTTCATTTTTTCGGGAAAAGGGGTGACGATAGGGACAGATATTGGGAGGAAGGCTTCCTAGGACAAGGGGAATGGAATGATCATGAACACCATGAGAAGGAGGGAGTCCCTGGGGAGTGGAAAAAACCACTTGATGTTTAGAGAGGATGGATTGGAAGTCTTGCAACACAAAGGGTGTCTCAGTTGCTTGTATGGTATGGAGTTGGGCAATAATGTCAGAATGACCTTTTTTGAGTAGATTTTCCATGCAATGGGAACTAATTATCTCCGAGGAACCGATGGTGATGCCTCGGTACTTATATTATTGGCCCTCCTGGTCGAATTGCATGGTTAATTCCTTAAAATCCACAAGAATGGGACCCAAAATCCTTAGCCATTCTGCACCCAAAAAAATGTCACAACCGCCCATGTCGATAGAAAACATATGAGATTTCAGGTGGTATTCACCAATTTGGAGACACACATTTTCACAACGCCCTCCACATTTCATGGACCCTCCATTGACAATCATGATTTGAAAATTATTGACTGCACGGATATAGCAATTAGTTTCTTGGGCAATGTGGTGATGAATAAAATTATGGGTGCTTCCACTATCAACAAGAATGATGACCTTCCTATGCTTGATGTAACCAATTAGATTGAGGGTTTGGGGAGAAAAGAAGCCAGTGAGAGCATTTAGGGAAATGACCGGTTCTACTTTGGGAGGCTCTGAGGGAGGGGTTATGTCAGTGGGTTCAATTGACATGGACACAAGGGGAGTCTCAACATCCTCTTCTGAAACATCCTCCGAGATGGCCATAAAAATATTTTGTTCCTTACACTTGTGTAGCATAAAATATTTGTCATCACAATTATAACAAAGGCCTTTGAGTTGGCATTCAACCATTTTGGCCCTGGTCGATTTCTGGATCTTTAGTGGAGTTGAAGGAGGAGTGGGAGTTACTAGTTTAGTGCGAGGAATAAAGGAGGGTTTTCAGTTTTGAGAATAGACAACATGTTGTGCTTCCTTAGCTCTTTTAGTAGTGTCCACCCAAATCTAAGGCCGATCCATGAGGACATGGGAACAAATCTCATCCTTGAGGCCACTGATAAAACATTTTCGAAAAAAACCATCAGACATGTGCTCTATATGAAAAGCTAGTCTCTCAAAAGCAACTATAAAGTCTTCCACTATGCCAGATTGTTTCAACTTTGTCAAACAACCTAAATGGTTGTTTTCAGTGTCAAAGCATTCATAAATATCTGCCACAAAGTGTTTCCAAGCCACATACCCTTAGCGGGATTTTTTTCTCCATTGCCACCATTGCCAACGTTATTGATCTAGTGGAGAACACCATATCGGAGTTTGGATAACTCATCTGTAATGCCATACAAAGAGAAATAATGTTCCATTTGAGTTACACAGCCAATGGGATTCGAGCCATCAAATTCGGTCACATCCACACGCGAAAGGTGTAGGTCATGCTGAAAGTGATGGGGCTGAAAATTATGGGAATGAGAGGAAGTTTCACCTTCGGTATGCAAAGGTGGGTCAAATAAGGGAATATCTACAGGGATATGCAACTTGGCGCAGATCATCGTAGTGACAGATTCAAGATGGGTAGTAATTTCTTGTTTGAGTCCTTGTTTGAGTTCCTTGATTGAGGCGACGATGGAGGAATGCATGATTTTATTGATGGTGGCAATATTGGCACTGAGCTATCTCACTTCTTGTTGGTTTTCTGTGAAATTAGAGTGCAAGGTATTGAAGCGAGCTTCCAAGTCTTTTCTACGAGTATGGGCCATGATGACAAGGGAACACAAAAAGGGGCGGGTGGGATCGCACAGAAAATGGGTTATGGGTGAAGTGTATCACAACGATCAGGGCGACAAGTTGAATCCATTGGGGTAAATCCCAAATAAGGGTGTTGGAAGGGGGTCGGGTCCACGACAAAAATTTTTGTTGAAAAATGATAGGTATGATTGCGATAAGGGCGAAGAGAGAAATCCAATGGAATAGGTCTCAAATAATGGTGCCAACAGGATCTAGACTTTTTTTTTTTACTCTTGCGGAGTTATACTCCAATCTGAAGAATACTACAATGATGAAATGCCCAAATGATTAACATGAATAAATGTGTAGTAATTTCTCAACTCGAATGCAAGAGATACAGTTGCGCGACAATAGATCTTGTATGTTTTGTTTTTGTTTCCATCCCAAAGGTTAGGTATTCAAGGGTTTTATAGACAAGGGTTTTCCATTTTCTATAGCTCTCTGAAATACGTGTGGGGTCCAACAATAGTAATCGACCCAATATCTCAGGGCACCAACTAAGGAGGCTAGACTGTGCCCTTAGCCATATTACCAGACTACCCAGGTACTAGAGAGAATCTTCTCGAGTGTTTTTCTCGATGGCACTATAGCAGTCAGGTGGCCGATCGATTTATCTATGGAGGGCTTCAGAAGATCTAGGTCGATCTGTATACAGGTGTTTTCTGGTGCGCTACCACTCGAAGGGGTACCGATAGGGGTTACAAGGGTGGCCAACAGATGTGCTCTTAAGTACCACTTGTATTTCCTATGTGTGTGAATCCCCGACTGCAGGTTTATGCATGTAACGATAGATCTTTGTAGCCTAAAGACGTCATAATACGTCTCTACCTTGAAAAAACAATAACCCACAATTTTCTACCAAGGAAGGTGCTATGATACCACTTGTAATATTCCATATATAAAAAAGTATGCAAAACATAAATAAGTAGCTAGAAATGGCAGATGAACAACAAGATAACCAAAACAACACCACAATAATACCAAAATGATACCAGAATAACACCAGAAAGAGAACTTTGATTACTGAGAGCAATGTTCACTTGCCTCTTCGAGGGGGAAACCTCCAGCAAAGCAGAGCTCTATTACAATAATATCCAAGACAGAAGTTCTCATACCCTCGACTCCTATTTATACTAAATATGTCCATCAAAAGAACCATCTAGAGGAAGATCCTTCTAGAAGTGGAAGCTTCTATTAGGTCTTCTTACATTGGACTTATTCTTCCTTATTGCTAGGCCTTATTAATATTGACCTTTATTACATGGAAATATATTATTCTACCTACGTGAAGGGTTAGGTCCCTAACACTCTCTAAGATATGCTTGGTGAAAGTTTCAAGTGAATTGTCTTAGTTGTGCTCTCTGAGATTAAAAAAATAACTTTAAATATTAATTCACATAGTGATCCAAAGTATTAAGTATGTGGGTACTAAATGGTCGGAAGTGTCATTGGACCAGTGACTGCACCAAATTGTTGATAGCATAATCGACATCAAATAACCCCATGGACTATGTAGCATTATGAAATTAGATTTATTCATAGACAAATGATGAAGTAGTATACATGAGTCGACTAACTTATGCAGACTTATGACCTAAAATACCTATTTGCACCTATTAACAAACCTTTCTACACACCCAAACTCTCGAGCTAGATGATAATGGAGACAGGTAAAAACATAAACATATATTTTCGAAAAACAAAACCCTAATTCAGAAAGCACCTTGATTCACGAATTAAATCAAGACGGTCGCTCGCCCCTTACTTGAAAAACCTTGCTTTATGAGTGGATTTCTTTCTATGAGCCCAACCACAAAGAGTAGCGCGGGAGAAATCAAATCGATATAGCTAGCATATAAGGTAATGAGATCAAATTTTGACGAACTTGAGGAATTTCGGGGCATGGAGCTTGCCTCAAATTTCAAAATATCCTAATGTATCTATAATTGGAATCCATGAAGCCCAGAGCATAGCCTTGCTTATTTTATTTGTTTTGCAATCAAAATAACCAAGAGAAAACAAAAGAATCATGTTTAAATATCTCCAAAAGAATCATGTTTAAAGAATCATGTTGCAATGAATGTGGGTGACATAATGGAAATGGCTCTGCAATGAGTTAAATTGTCCCTTCAAGTGGACAATTGTTTTAAGAAATATTTGATTGGATAGATAACATGAATAAATAAAGAAAGGACATGCACAATCTAATATATTTTTCATGTCGTCTAAGTTTATACTATTGATATGTTCCAATCATGGAAACTAAAAGAGTGCAATAATCAATCATTGAATACATGCATTGATTTCAACAATGATATAACACAAAACAATATAGCATATTGATTTCAGTGATGATATTAAAAAAATGATTAACAAAAATAAGGGAGTTTAAATGATTTCAACAATGATATAACACAAAAAAATAGGTGCATTTATTTTAGAGACGATGCAATGAAAAATGATTTAGAACAATTAGTTGCAATGATTTCAATAATGACACAATGCAAAACAATGCAATGCATTGATTTTGGTGATGACACAATGATAAATGATATCGGTATTAGGGGAAGCTCTGGTGATAGCCACCATGGAAGAAACAATAAGTATGCCTCACCAACCCTGCACTACATTGAACCACCTCCTTCGCTGCTAGTCTAGAAACTCCCTCACCTAGTGGGACCTGCAGACTTTGTCTCACACTACCCGGTCACCTTTCATGCAGCCCACTCTTTGTTTTTTTTTACCTGTTGCAATCTTCCTCCTAGCACACTTTACTACTCAACTTCCTTCACTCCCTTAGACTGATCTCTCTGACCTCTACTTACACCATCAACTTTCCACTCTGCCACACTCTGTCACACTACATAGAGGAACTATTCATCCTTGAGTTTCACAATGTTGGACATAGATGTTAGTGCACTTATGGGCACAGCTGAAGAGGCCCTATGGAACAGTGAGGGCCTATCTACCATGACAGATGAACTAGAAAAACTTGCACGTACCTCCCCCCACCAGACTGGGCCCTCTCTACATCGCTTCTCCTCCATCGATCTCTCGACCTCCACACTGATCCCACCTCCCTACCTACCACACCCCCTGATTTCTTCTCTTAACGATATTCACACTCACACTCCCTCCACGGTTCTCCCACCCCTCTAGACATCCATCACGACTTTTGCACAAAAACCCACATATGCCTTCTCCCATTTTACTCTCTTTGGCACACTATCGATGGACCAATCTGTCTCCCCTACACACCACAGGGATAAAAATCCCTCTGTGTAGTTGAGATATACATGTTTTCCCATGCACAAACGTCCGACTGGTGCTACTTCTAACGACGGTTTAAAATCATAGACCAGACCTTGGAGCTAAAACAAAACAAAGAGAAAAATGGTCCAAGGTAATGATATAGATCTACAAGACTCGGTCTCTCTAAGCCTCTGTGCATTAGTTGGCAGGATCTATTACAAACACCTCTGTCGATCTTACCTCGCAACGTGGGTGCAAACAACCTGGTGGCTATTGATGGGCTATGCCCCAGAGATCTCCCATCTGAACCGAGGTTGGCTCTGCTTCTTGTTTAAACCACCGGAGGACTCTACTTCCATTATGGAGCGACTTTGGACCTTAGACGAAGGTATCCTTATTCTCAAGCGCTGGCGAACCAGCTTTGACCCCTCACAGGACTACTTTCGACTAAGGCATTTCTAGGTCCTCCTCCCTGGACTACCACTTCATTTCTGGAACCATAAAGCTCTTGAGTCCATCGATAATACACTAGGTCACTACATATGTGTGGACCCTCTGTCACTCATAGGCTCGGAAAATAAGATGGCAACAATCATGGTGGAGATTGATATACACGACAGACTGTTAGAGACCATCGACATTGAGTGGAGAGGACAACTCATCTGACAGAACCTAGATATCTTGGCATCCTGTTTAGGTGCACACTCAACAGAAAAATGGGCCACCTCAGATAAAACTTCGCGGGTCACTTGGAAGAGGAACAAACGAAGGAAACTATGCTCGACCTCTCCATTAAGATGGACTCCCCAAATGTAAACACACAACGTTCCTATCCGAATCTATCGGAATTTGAAGAATTAGTTGACTCAGACACAGTCACCGGTAAGCTAAAAACCATTTTCCCCTCTCCTTTTATCTCACTAACCTCCTGGGAAAAATATCATTTGGACTCTGCAACTAATTGGATATTGGGTGCTACCTCCCCTCGGCCTGACCCCATACAACCTACACTTTCTCCAGCTTCTCCCCCTTACATCGCTCCACCTATTTTCCAAATGAGCTCCCAACCCATTCTGTGATCTCTCCCACATACACAACTAGCACAGATCCCACCCAGATGATTCCTCCACTAGCCGCACATTCTACACCTGTATCCTCTAGTTCAATTCCTCCACTAGCCACACATTCTACACCTGTATCCTCCAGCCCGTTTCCTCCATTAGCCATACATTCTACATTTGTATCCTCTAGCTCAACCCCCCTAAATTTTGTGCCTCCACCTACTGTCATACCTTGGGCGTCCACCTCAAGGGTTACTCCCCCGGTCATGATCTCCACTTCACCTTTCGAGGTATGAGAGCCATGATTTTGAGCCCCCTGAACAGGATTCAAATCACTACTTGTCAGGCACTAGTGAAACTTAGCCAGGGGACAACACACTCAATGAAATGCTAGACTCGCTCCTCTCGTCCTACAAAGAAGTTCTCAATCCTGCTCCATTACCCACTTACTTGGGAAATTCAGTACATAAGACATCTTATGTGGAGGGTATCCCGAGACTTTCGACAACTTCATAATCTGTTCAGAAAAAAGCACACACTTGGTCAAGAGGAATTGGATATGAACACTCGTCGATCAAAACAATAAGTGCCTGACGCAAAGATGGACATACCATATCTTCCTCCATAGATTCTTCTTCACAACTCACTGATATTGAGGCTCTTAGAGGCATAAAATCCCTAGAGCGAGACAAATAATGATCATACTCTCCCTCTGATCCAGAATCGAATCCAGGAGGCTTCCTAGGCACAGAAAAGGCTAAAAAATGAAAGTTCTTGGAATAAAATGAAACCAATTCCATTGCGACCAGCTCGTCGTGTTGATTCCAGCCATATATTTACTTCCTCAAACGAACGCCATATGCGAGAGTTATCACACTATGATCGTTTTTCCAAACAGGCAAAAAGTCAAACAATGAAATAGTAAAAAAGTCAACGCTGATGTCAATATGACGTTATGTTGATGTCATCATGATGACATCATCATCCTGACGTGCCAACACAGTTAGTAGCCTCTTTCGTACAACTAACATGGACCAGCCAGAAAGTGAAACGTGTCACCATTGGAAGGGTGACACGTGGCACGCTCGAACAGGTGCCACGTGGTCCAATCGTACGGTGACACATGGAAGACAAAAGTAGGTACATGTGGCATGTATGGTTGTTGACTGGGTAGCAGATGTGGTCCAACCGTTAGCTGACAAGTGGAAAATGTGTGGGCAAATAGTGGGGTGCCACGTGGCCCAGCCATGGGCTGACACTTGGCACCCAATGGTTGGCTTGATTGTTCATATGAAAAATGTTGTTGCAAGTTATGGGATTCGATCTCGAGACCTTCCTTGGGCTACGCCTTGGGCAGGTCGGGCTATCCCTCTTCCTGCATGTAGTGTTTGTTAGACATGGGCTCATTTAAATATTTAAGCTTGGATGTATGTGTTGGCGGGCAGAATAAGGGCTGGGGCTTAGCCTCCACCCCCGATATATGTATGAAACATTACCCATAGCACCATCCCATAGGACCATACTCTAAACTCTGATCGTGCACACAGTGTGGAAGGTGGCCCATGGTTCTCGGCCCTCGTATCCCATATGACTCAGAGCTACGGATTGGGTGTTGGAATTTGGATGGTTAGCGCGGGGTTTGGGGACCCTAATCACATGTTATACACCATAAATCCAAGTGCTTGCAGATTGAGGGCCAGTGCATAGCCTCTAGGGGGCTGGTGCTTGGCCATATTTTGTTGCCATATGACCATTTAAGGGCACACACGCTAGGATTAAAGGGATAAGCCCAATAATATTACATAAAGTGGGTTTTTCTACTTTGCTTTATGGATTTTATAATGATTTTAGGCCTGTTAATAAAGGATTTTTCCCATTATTGGGGGATATTGGGCCCTTTTTGAGGCCATATCTTGGGAGGAAGTTGGGGGATGATAAAAAACTTCAGATCTATATAAACCAAGCCTTCTTGAGGCCATGGGGGGGATTAAGAGAAGATTTATGCTGCAAGAAAGCCAAGCCAAAGCCATTTTTATGCAGGGAAGCTATTGAGGAGTTCACCTTTGCGGGCCATTTCTAGGAGCTCCGGTCATCCATTTTGAGTGTCGTTTCTTCTGTTGGGTTCTAGATATCTGGGAGAACTAGACCAGATCAATCTTGTAGCCTTAGGGTACTGTTTTGATGTACTTATTGAGCTTTTAATAGAAATAAAGAAGCTTTACCCACTGAGACAAAGGCACGGAGATGTAGGCGAGATTGTCGAACTCCGTTATCACTTCTCTTGTTATGGTTTATTGTTCTTCATGCTTATATTCAGATCTGTAAATTGTTTTATGGCTGTGATATATTCTCATATCTTATTCCTCTTTCATTAAGCTTCTTAATTTGTTAATCAACACATGCTTAATAACTCAACCATAGTCATTTAAAAGATCTTTTCAGATCAAGTGGTATCAGAGCTAGTTGACATTTGGATTTGAGTTTTGCATGTTAACCATGGAAAAAATACAACGCGGTGAAGGTGAGCTTATTGCAGAGAATCCATTAATTGGATTGAGAAAGAGAGATTCTCACACCGATAAGATGGCATCGAAAGAGGGACTTTCTCATGATGAGAAAGAGTTTCGAAAAGCTTTATTTTCCATGTTGGAGATGATGAAAGTTTTGTATGAAGATTACATGGAATGTAAGAAACCAAATCTGGGTGAATCTTCAAAGGGAAAAAGTGAAGAGTGAGAGGATCCTCCTCATATTCCTCCTTCACCTCCATCATCACCTCCTTCTTCAAGTTCAAGTTCTAAATCCAATGCAAAGAAACATGTTCATAAACATAAGAATGAAATTCCATTATTAAAACTTGATGTTAAATTTGAGTTACCCATATATGATGGTGAAGTTAATGCAGAGAGACTTGACATTTGGTTCAGGCATATGGATGTTTAATACAGTGCGCAATAGATCAAGGATGAGGCCACACAAATCAAGTTGGCATCTTTGAGACTTGCAGGCACATCTCTCATCTGGTGGCAAAGTAAGTTGCAAAACAGAACGCAACAAGTGGGTAATGTATTTCCATCATGGCAAAGTTTCATTTATGCACTTAGGAAACAATTCTATCCTTTGGGTTATAAAGAAAAAAAATTAATTGAATGACAAGATTTAAAACTAAGAAAAGGACAAACAGTGCAAGAGTATACAGATGGCTTTCGAAAAATGACATTGATGTTAGATATCCCTTTACATACACATGAAACCCTTATGAAGTATATAGGAGGATTACCTGCACATATTAGAAACAATGTATTCATGTTTGGACCCACTAAACTTGATGAGGCTTATGTTCAAGTGACATACATTGAAGCAGGGAAAGTAGGTGTATCAGGGGAATCGTCTTCAAGGAAAGAGGACAAGAGGAAGTGGACATGCAAAAAGGAGAGTTCAGTGGTGAGAAAGGAAGAGAAGCCCTCTTGCAAGCATTACAAGAAAGAGGGGCATGATGAGGATAGATGTTGGAAGTTGCATCCCTAGAAGAGGCCAAAGTGGTTCAAGGAAAGGAAAGGGAAGCAAACAGTTGCAACAATAACAAGGCCCACAAACTTGGGATCAGATTCAGGTGATGAATCAAAGGTCTCATTGGTTGGTATGACAGGTTGAATTAGTGAAGGCATTGATTGTATAAGTAACTTGTTTCATATAAGGGTAATCACGTGACACACTAATATAGACACATTAATCGACAGTGGATCTCAATCTAATATAATCTAATCTCAGAAGAATTGGTTAAGCAATTGGGGTTAAAAACACAAGTACATCATACGCCTTACACACTTAAATGGATAAGCAATCATCATCAAATGCACATAACAAAGTAGTGCACAATCAAATTTGAAATTTCATCTAAGTATGTGGATGAGGTAACCTATGATGTAGTTCCATTAAGTGAATGTGGAATGGTCTTAAGTAGTCCATACTTATATGATTGTAAATCAATCTTCCACAGGACAAAGAATCAATATCAATTAACCAGAGCAGGTCAAGTTTATGTGGTTCATGATCATCATGTTAAGGCAAATAAAACACTTCAAACTATGGAACAATTAAAGAAGGCAGTTCAATCAAGAAACAAACCAATAATTGTTTCAAATGAAGTAATCAATCTTAAGCAAGAACATGAAATGATTGTTGAATGGAAAATCAATCACAATTTGCTTCAAGACAAGCTCATGTCGTGCAAATATTACTAGTATATCAGCTCATTTGAAGTCATGTTTTTGATACTATCATTAGTAATGTTGTCTACATGGATGATAGTGGCTTCAGTAAAATGTGATAGGGTTCAAATATCTAACAATATGATGTCAATTGTCATGATTGTGTTACAGTTGATCTTCATAAGACAGGTGCACAGGACAGAGTTCAAGGACAGAGGACAAGTCGGGTGGCCTATCCCGATCTTGTTGACTGGTCAGTAACCTTTTTGGGACCAAAAGGTCCTTAATGGGGAGGTGTGATCTAGAATCGGATCCAGGAGGCTTCCCAGGCCCAGAAAAGGCTAAAAAATGAAAGTTCTTGGAATAAGATGAAACGAATTCCATTGTGACCGACTTGTCGCGCTGATTTTGGACATATATTTACTTTCTCAAACATATGTCATATGTGAGAGTTATTGCACTCTGATCGTTTTGCCAAATAGGCAAAAAGTCAAACACGACAACAGTAAAAAAGTCAACGCTGATGTGGAAACACAGTTAGCAGCCACTTTTGTATAGCTGACATGGACCAGCCAGAAAGTGACACATGTCTCCACTAGAAGGGTGACACATGGCATGCTTAGACAGGTGCCACGTGGTCCAACCGTACGGTGACACGTGGTAGACAACAGAAGGTACAGTGACACGTGGTAGACAACAACAGGTACAGGTGGTAGGTACGGTTGTTGATTGGGTAGCAGATGTGGTCCAACCGTGAGCTGACAAGTGGAAGATGTGTGGGCAAATAGTGGGGTGCCACATGGCACCCAATGGTTGACTCGATTGTTCACATGCAAATTGTTGTTGCAAGTTATGGGATTTGATCTCAAGACCTTCCCGCATGTAGTTCTCATAAAACATGGGCACATTTAAATATTTAAGCTTGGATGTATGTGTTGGCGGGCGGAATAAGGGTTGGGGCTTAGCCCCAACCCCTGATATATGTATGCAGCATTAGCCATAGCACCGTCCCACAGGACCATACTCTCAACTCTAATCGCGTGCACCATGTGGCAGGTGGCCCACGGTTCTCGACCCTCGTATCCCATACGACTCAGAGCTACAGATTGGGTGCTGGAATTTGGATAGTTAGCGCGGGGTTTGGGGACCCTGATCACATGCTATACGCCATAAATCTAGGTGCTTGACGATTGAGGGCCAATGCGCAACCCTTAGGGCGCTGGTGCTTGGCCATATTTTGTTGCCATGTGACCATTTAAGGGGGCACACGCTAGGCTTAAGGGGCTAAGCCCAATAATATTACATAAAGTGGGTTTTTCTACTTTGCTTTATGGATTTTGTAATGATTTTAGGCCTGTTAATAGAGGATTTTTCCCATTATTGGGGGATACTGGGCCATTTTTGAGGCTAGATCTTGGGAGGAAGTTGGGGGTGTTAATATTATGGTAGTTGCGGGAGGTATTTACCTCCACGAATGAACCTGACGAGAATAGAAGACTCTGGGAAGCAAGAGAAACCCTAATGAGTTGGACAATAACCCTAGAAGATTTGTCGGCTCAAGAAGATAATTTATATTAGGTTATTAGCCTCCAAGAGAAGAAGTCGGCCAGAAATAATAATAATATACTGAACAAACACTTATCCAGAAGGAGAAGTCGGCCCCAACAAAGTTGGCAGAACTACTATAAATACAGGGCGCGAGTTCTCATTTGCATCATCTCATAATTGCAGTTTCCCAGTTGGTGCACACTGCAGTTGTAGTTTGGTGTGCACATGTGGAGGAGGGTTGCAGGTGCAGCTGTAACAACAACAAGTTTTCAGTATTGGGTTGAATATCTCTTGGCTAGGGTTTGGACTATCTGATCAACTTTTTGTGATGCACTATCCTTAGGGAATGATGTGCTACCCTTTGTTTGGCCATCTAGCCTAGGGTTTACTTTCAGAGGAATTCTCAGTCAAGGTTAAGGTGCTCGGAGGGAGGCTTCGGCCTATGGTTGGGTGACGAAGGTATCGTCAATGGTAAAACGAGCACACACTCTTCTATATTCTAATAGGTTATGGGCCCACACCCCTTCAATCAGCTTAAAAAGTTGGAAGGAAACATAGCCGCAAGACATTGAGCTCGTTGAGGAACTGCCACTAGGGTTACTAGCATGAGCAGTTTTCAAAATCACTACAGCTAGGGTTACTAGCAGAAGCAGTTGCAGAAACCCTAAATCTCTTTTCGAGGCACCTTAAGTGATGAGATTGACCTAATCTCTGGATAGATCAGTGCACCCTATCCCAACGCATCTCCTGGTACTCTCAGAAGGCCAAGACGTGAAGTTTGGATTTCTAGTCAAATCTAGGGTTTGACCAAGTCAAGCAAGCCATGACGAACTCTAT
>SNQJ01S0077069.1:34634-60462 GCA_010110895.2 Picea sitchensis | reverse complement strand
TTTCAGATCTCACAAACGTGAGTGAAAGATTGGCCCAGAGGATTCAGTTTATCTTTAACAATATTTTTCTATGTAGGATGGCATTAGATGATTGTTATGGAGACTACCTATCTCCAGACAATAGAGATATACCACTGTGGTGGATATGTTCAATTGTTCGTGAGGCAGATATTCTTTCAGAGCTCACAGATGTGAGTGAAAGATTGGCCTAGATAATTCAATCTATATCATAACATTGTTTCTGTGCAGATTTCTATCAGATGTTTGTTATGAAGATTATATGACAGTAGATGAAGACTACTGTGGAAGATACTCTTTCAGAGCTCACAGATGTGAGTGAAAGATTGGCCCAGACAAATCAGTTTATATCATAACATTGTTTCTATGCAGGATGCTATCAGATGACAGTAGATGAGGACTACTGTGGTGAATATGTTTCACTGTTTGCAACCATACATTGTTGATCAAGTACTTGTGTGTTACTTGATGTGGTAGTGAACCAATGGATTGTAGTTATGTACTACTATGAATAGACACAATTGTGCTCTATCCTTGCTCTAATTGCCTTGAAGACTATCAACAATTTATTGGAGATAATGATCATTCAGATGGATGATGAACAAAGATTTTCCAGACGGAAACCAGTTCAGAACTTTTACTCCTCTTGTATCACTCTATGGTAAGAGTGACTTATCCAACATCATATCTAATTACTCAGATGAAGTATGGTTCCGAGAGTTGATGCAACTGATGGTGATGATAATGCTCATGATCTAGTCATGAAATAGTCTAGATGACTATATTGATGCTACCGGGTAAATGGTATGTTTTTGTGCTCAAGTCCATTACCTGTAAATACCTCTCTAGCTAGGAGGGAGTGTTAATATTATGGTAGTTGCGGGAGGTATTTACCTCCATGAATGAACCTAACGAGAATAGAAGACTTCGGGAAGCAAAAAAAACCCTAATGAGTTGGCTAATAACCCTAGAAGCCTTGTCGGCTCAAGAAGATAATTTATATTAGGTTATTAGCCTCCAAGAGAAGAAGTCGACTAGAAATAATAATAATATATTGAACAGACACTTATCCAGAAGGAGAAGTCGGCCCCAACAAAACTGGCAGAACTACTATAAATACAGGGCGCTAGTTCTCATTTGCAGCATCTCAGAATAGCAGTTTCCCAGTTGGTGCGCACTGCAATTGCAGTTTGGTGCGCACATGTAGAGGAGGGTTGTAGGTGCAGCTGCAACAACAACAAGTTTTCAGTATTGGGTTGAATATCTCTTGGCTAGGGTTTGGACTATCTAATCAGCTTTTTGTGATGCACTATCCTTAGGGAATGATGCGCTAGCCTTTGTTTGGCTATCTAGCCTAGGGTTTGCTTCTGGAGGAATTCTCAGTCAAGGTTAAGGTGCTTGGAGGGAGGCTTCGGCCTATGGTTGGGTGACGAAGGTATCGTCAATGGTAAAACAAGCACACCATCTTCTATATTCTAATAGGGGGATGATAACCAACTGTAGATATATATAAACGAACCCTTCTTGAGGCCATGGGGGGGATTCAGAGCAGATTTATGCTGAAAGAAAGCCAAGCCAAAGCCATTTTTATGCAAGGCAGTTGTTGAGGAGCGCACCTTTGCGGGCCATTTCTGGGAGCTTCGGTCATCCGTTTTGAGTGTCGTTTCTTCTGTTGGGTTCTAGAGATATGGGAGAACAAGACCATATCATTCTTGTAGCCTTATGTGATTTCCGTGATGTACTAATTGATCTTTGAATAGAAATAAAGAAGCCTCACCCACTGGGACAAAGGCCCAGAGACGTAGGCGAGATTATCGAACTCCGTTATCACTTCTCTTGTTATGGTTTGTGTTTCTTCATGCTTATGTTCAGATCTATAAATTGTTTTATGGCTGCGATATATTCTCATATATTCTTCCTTTTTCATTAAGCTTCTTAATTGGTTAATCAACACATGCTTAGTAACTCAACCATAGTCATTTAAAAGATCTTTTCGGATCAAGTGGTATCAGAGTTAGTTGACATTTGGATTTGAGTTTTAGATGTTAACCAGGGAAAAGGTACAGCGTGGTGAAGGTGAGCTTGTTGCAGAGAATCCATTAATTGGATTGAGAAAGAGAGCTTCTCACACCGAGAAGATGGCATCGAAAGAGTGACTTTCTCAGGATGAGAAAGAGTTTCGAAAAGCTTTCTTTTCCATGTTGGAGATGATGAAAGTTTTGTATGAAGATTACTTGGAACGTAAGAAACAAAATCTGGGTGAATCTTCAAAGGGAAAAAGTGAATAGGGAGAGGATCCTCCTCAGATTCCTCCTTCACCTCCATCATCAACTCCTTCTTCTTCAAGTTCAAGTTCTAAATCCAATGCAAAGAAACATGTTCATAAACATAAGAATGAAATGCCATTATTAAAACTTGATGTTAAATTTGAGTTACCCATATATGATGGTGAAGTTAATGCAGAGAGAATTGACAATTGGGTCAGGCAGATGGAGGTTTACTACAGTGTGCAACAGATCAAGGATGAAGCCACACAAATCAAGTTGGAATCTTTGAGACTTGTAGGCACATCTCTCATCTGGTGGCAAAGTAAGTTGCAAAACAGAACACAACAAGTGGGTAATGTATTTCCATCATGGCAAAGTTTCATTTCTGCACATAGGAAACAATTATATCCTTTGGGTTATAAAGAAAAAACATTAATTGAATGACAAGATTTAAAACTAAGAAAAGGACAAACAGTGCAAGATTATACAAATGTCTTTCGAAAAATGGCATTGATGTTAGATATCCCTTTACATACACATGAAACCCTTATGAAGTATATAGGAGGATTACCTGCACATATTAGAAACATTGTATTCATGTTTTGACCCACTAACCTTGATGAGGTTTATGTTCAAGAAACATACATTGAAGCAGGGAAAGCAGGTGTATCAGGGGAATTGTCTTCAAGGAAAGAGGACAAGAGGAAGTGGACAAGAAAAAAGGCAAGTTCAGCGACAAGAAAGGAAGAGAAGCCCTATTGCAAGCATTACAAGAAAGAGGGGCATGATGAGGACATATGTTGGCAGTTTCATCCCTAGAAGTGGCCAAAGTGGTTCAAGGAAAGAAAAGGCAAGCAAGCAATTGCAGCGACAAGAAGACCCATAGACTTGGGATCGGATTCAGGTGATGAATCAAAGGTCTCATTGGTTGGTATGAAAGGTAAAATTGGTGAAGGCATTGATTGTAGAAGCAACTTGTTTCATATAAGGGTAATCATGTGACACACTAAGATATACACATTAATCGACAGTGGATCTCAATCTAGTCTAATCTCAGAATAATTGGTTAAACAATTGGGGTTAAAAACACAAGTACATCATAAGCCTTACACACTTAAATGGATAAACAATCATCATCAAATGCACATAACAAAGTAGTGCACAATCAAATTTGCAATTTCATCTAAGTATGTGGATGAGGTAATGTGTGATGTAGTGCCATTAAGTGAACGTGGAATGGTCTTAGGTAGTCCATACTTATATGATTGTAAATAAATCTTCTATAGAACAAAGAATCGATATCAATTAACCAAAGCAGGTCAAGATTATGTGGTTCATGCTCATCATGTTAAGGAAAATAAAACACTTCAAACTATGGAACAATTAAAGAAGGTAGTTCAAGCAAGCAACAAACCAATAATTGTTTCAAATTAAGTAATTGATCTTAAGCAAGAACAGGAAATGATTGTTGAATGGAAAATCAATCACAATTTGCTTCAAGACAAGCTCATGTCGTGCAATATTACAAGTATATCAACTCATTTGCAGTCATGTTTTTGATACTATCATTAGTAATGTTGTCTACATGGATGATAGTGGCTTCACTAAAATGTGATAGGGTTCAAATGGCTAACAATATGATGTCAGTTGTCATGATTGTGTTACAGTTGATCTTCATAAGACAGGTGGACATGATAGAGTTCAGGGACAGAGGAAAAGACGGGTTGCCTATCTCGATCTTTTTGACTGGTCAGTAACCTTTTGGGGACCAAAAGGTCCTTCATGGGGAGGTGTGATCCAGAATCAGATCCAGGAGGCTTCCCAGGCCTAGAAAAGGCTCAAAAATGAAATTTCTCGGAATCAGATGAAACAAATTCCATTGCGACTGGCTCATCGCGCTGATTCTGTCCATATATTTACTTTCTCAAATGGACGTCGTATGTGAGAGTTATCACACTCTGATCATTTTTCCAAACCGACAAAAAGTCAAACAAGGCAACAGTAAAAAAGTCAACGCTGATGTCATGTTGACGTGTCAACACAGTTAGCAACCACTTTCGTAAAGCTGACATGGACCAACCAGAAAGTGACACGTGTCTCCACTAGAAGGGTGACACATGGCATGCTCGGACAGGTGCCATGTGGCCCAATCGTACAGTGACATGTGGCAGACAACAACAGGTACGGTGACATGTGGTAGACAACAACAGGTACAGGTGGAAGGTACAGTTGCTTATTGGGTAGCAGATGTGGTCCAACTGTGAGATGACAAGTGGAATATGTGTGGGCGAATAGTGGGGTGCCACATGGCACCCAATGGTTGGCTCGATTATTCACTTGCAAATTGTTGTTGCAAGTTATGGGATTCGATCTCGAGACCTTCCCCGAGATACGCCTTCGGCAGGTCGGGCTAGACCTCTTCCCACATGTAGTGCCTGTAAAACATGGGCACATTTAAATATTTAATCTTGGATATATGTGTTGGCAGGTGGAATAAGGGCTAGGGCTTAGCCCAACCCTCGATATATGTATGCAACATTAGCTGTAGCACCGTCCCACAGGACCATACTCTCAACTTTGATTGCGCGCACTGTGTGGCAAGCGACCCACGGTTCTCGAACCTCATATCCCATATGACTCAGAGCTATGGATTGGGTGTTGGAATTTGGATGGTTAGTGCGGGGTTTGGGGACCTTGATCACATGCTATATGCCATAAATCTAGGTGCTTGCACATTGAGGGCTAGCGCGCAACCCCTAGGGGGCTGGCGCTTAGCCATATTTTATTGCCATATGAGCATTTAAGGGGGCACGTGCTAGGCTTAAGGGGATAAGCCCAATAATATTACATAAAGTGGGTTTTTCTACTTTGCTTTATGGATTTTATAATGATTTTAGGCCTGTTAATAGAGGATTTTTCCCATTATGGGGGATATTGGGCCCTTTTTGAGGCTATATCTTGGTAGGAAGTTGGGGGATGATAACCAACTTCAGATCTATATAAACCATCCCTTATTGAGGCCATGGGGGGGATTCATAGCAGAGTTATGCTAAAGGAAAGCCAAGCCAAAGACATTTTTATGCAGGGAAGTTGTTGAGGAGCGCACCTTTGTAGGCCATTTCTGGGAGCTTCGGTCATCCGTTTTGAGTGTCGTTTCTTCTATTGGGTTCTAGAGATCTGGGAGAAAAGGACCAGACTAGTCTTGTAGAATTATGGTATTGTTGTGATGTACTTATTAATCTTTGAACATAAATAAAGAAGCCCCACCCACCGAGACAAAGTCTCAGAGACATAGGCGAGATTGTCGAACTCCGTTATCATTTATCTTTTTATGGTTTGTTGTTCTTCATGCTTATGTTCAGATATGTAAATTTTTTTATGGCTTTGATATATTCTCATATCTTCTTCCTTTTTCATTAAGCTTCTTAATTGGTTAATCAACACATGCTTAATAACTCAACCATAGTCATTTAAAATATCTTTTCGGATCACCCTCAATATAAGAGGGGTAGGCCCCCCCCTTAAATCCTCCTCTTTCATAAGACTACTATCTCGGTCTTCCCCTGACATTAGCTTCTTACAAGAAACCTTGGTTGATGGACATAAAGAAAAAAAATTCCTTAACAAGTTCCGACCAGATTGTCTTACTTGCTCATTAAACTCGCTGGGTAACTCTAGAGGACTAGATGCCACGTGGGACCCTACAAAATTAGACTTAACTCCTTTCCTGAGATGTGGAGGCATTCTTCTTTCTGGATCCAGCTGGTGGGACAACTAGTAGATTAACCTTCTCAATACCTATGGCCCTTGCCTTCACAGGAATTTTTTTTGGGACAAAGTGGAGTCCAACGGCCTCCTTGATCTCACAAATTTGATCATTGTTGCTGACTTAAAATTCACTACTAGCTCGGACGAAGTCTGGGGTGCCTCTACTACCCATGAACCTTTGGTTGATTATTTTAGCACTCTTTTCCTGGCACACAATTTGGTTGACCTCCATCCAGAAGTCTTGGAACCAACCTGGTGCAATGGCATAGAGGGATTGACGTCCATCTCTAAGCGTCTTGATTGCTTATTTATATAAAAAACTCTTGTTATGATTGACGACAGGATCAGATCCTGGGTGGACTCACCTTATTTTTCAAACCATGCCCTGATCTTTTTGCAATTTGGCTCACATGTTGGGCATTTTTCTCTTCCTTTCAAACTTAATTCTTGTTGGCTCATCAAGGAAGGATTCATTGCAATTGTAAATGATGTTTGGAAAGACCTTATTTTCTTGAGAGAAACAAGAATACAACACCACTTTATTTGGGAGCTAAAGCAACTAAAATAGCACATAAAAAATTGGGTCACTCAACACAGGAGACACACACTTCACCGACTATAGGCGTTGGAGCAAAGAAAAAAATATCTACAAATTTTTTATCCTCTAGATGGGCACGCTGGGATCAGGCATCAACATTTAAAATTATTGGAATCTGAGAGGAATAAATTATTGATTGCAGATGAAGCTCTTTGGAGGCAATGATGTAGAGCAAAGTGGATACAGTGTAGAGACCTCAATAACAAATTCTTCCATCGATACACAAGCTCTTCCAGGAACAAAAAACATATATGGGATATCTTGGATGAAACAGGAACAAAACATAGTGGACAACAAGCAATTAAGGATGCAACTACTAGATTTTTTAAACCCTTCTACGAGGCAAAGCCACAAACCACTCTACAGGACCATGTTGTTGTGTCTCAACTCTTCCCTTGCTCGGTCACTTTATAGGAATCCACTTCCCTGGACAGTCCCTGCACTCTACATGAGGTTTTGGTTGCTTTAAAATATTTCTCAATTGATAAAATCCCGGGTCTGGACAGTTGGACCGTTGAGTTCTACCCGCATTTTTTCGATTTGGTGGGGAGTAAAAAAAGTAGAGTCAAAAAAGGTGATTTGGACTCTCATCTTGAAAGAAAATCACCCGACTGCTTTCAATGACTATAGACCGATCACACTCTTCAATCTTTGCTACAAGATCATTTCAAAGATCATTGCAAACAAAATCAAACCCATCCTCTCACGATCATTGTCAGTCGAACAACTAGGATTTTTAAAGGGACGGCAAATCCTTGATGTTTTTGGCTCTGCTCAAGAATGCTTACACAACATTAATCATAAAAAATCTCATGCTCTCATCCTCAAGCTTTATCTAAAAAATCCTTCAACTGCATAGACTAGGACTTTCTCAGACTGATTTTAATCCAGTTTGGATTCAGCCAAAACACTTTTAATTGGATAATGAGTTGCGTCACCAGTGCAAATTTCGTAGTGCTCTTAAACAACGAACCCTCCACCTTCTTCCATAGTGGCAGAGGCCTTTGGAAGGGATTCCCACTATCTCCACTCTTATTCATCTTGGTCATGGAAGGTTTAAGTGTCCTCCTCAAAAAAATCCAATATGAAGGTAGGATTGTTGGGATCAAAGTTTCAAGGTTAGTAAAAATCTTGCACCTCCTATTTGTTGATTATGTCCTCATATTGACCAATGCCAGTTTGCTCGAATGGAGGTTAATCTCTAGACTCGTAAAGTTCTTCTGCTCTGCTATGGGTCTTCAAATCAAATGGACCAAGTCGACCTTCCATTTCGCCAACATACAAGAACGAATCTTGGATCTATTGAAGGTCATCTTTCCACTTACTTTCGTCCACCTCTCACTTGGTTTCAAATACCTTGGATATTTCATTGAAGTTGACCATTAAAAGGCTTCAGACTGGGACTAGCTAGTTTCAAAGGTGGAAAAAAAAGTTGGGCACTGGTGTAACAGATGGCTCTCCATAGGATTCCGTTACACTCTCTTAAAATCATCTCTTGAAGGTCATCCAATTTACTAGATGGCACTTTCAGCCATTCCCACATCGGTTCTGGAAAAGCTCAAAAAAATTACCTACAACTTCCTCTGGTCGGGCAACAAGGACCATCAAATATTACACCTTTGCAATTGGGAAACGCTGGAAAACTGAAATTCAAAGGTGGTTGGGGGATAAGGAATATCTTCAAATTCAACCAAGCTCTGGCTGCTAATTCCCTCTTGCGCACCTTGACTTCAAGTGGCATCTGGAGTGCTGTCATCAAAGACAAATACTTACCATATATTTCAGTTGCTTCCTGGCTTCACTCTGGATCCCCTCACACAAGGAATGCTTCTCGGACTTGGAGGAATCTTTCAAATTCAGCACACTGGATCAGAAGCTGGCACTGTTGGAAGCCGGGCTCCGACCACTCCGTCATAATTGGTAGGGATCACATACTTGGACTTGGACAAGACTCCATCCTCTCTCCACAACTAATTTCATTTTTAAACTCAAAAAATACTTGTTATCTTTTTCAAGCCCGACTTACCAACGAACTTGGGACCCCAACAACAAGCTGGAAATCCTACAGTGATCTAGATCTACCAACTGATATGGCAGCGGAGTGGGTAAAATTTTTCTTGGATCTAACTCACGCGATAATATTTCTTCATGATGTGGAGGATCAAATGATGTGGGCCGGAGGGGAGAATTTGGGCCATATATCGGTCAAAAACTTGTATTCTGCCATTGCTAACACAGCCTGGAAAAAAAACATCTATGGCTAGCGTAAACATATCTGGAAATGGAAATTACCACTTAAGATTAATCTATTTACCTGGCTTATAGTCAAAAACAAAATCCCCACCTGGGATAACCTTCAAAAAAAAGGTTGGACTGGCCACAATATCTGCCAACTCTGCTACATGGACGAAGATACAGTCTAACATATCTTTACTCAGTTCCATTTCACCTGCCTTGTCTGGGATAGGATCACACTAGAAAACCACTTAAAAACTCCCTGGATTGCGACCTCCATCTCCACTTACTTCAATCATTGGACATCTAATGAACAACACTACAAAATACTTCCTCCACTGCTCAATTGTAATATTTGGCTGGCTAGAAACTTTAAAATCTTTGAAAATAAGCCACCCTCTTATAGTGTTGTTGCTTATAAATGTCTTGTCCTATTTCAAAATTGGAAAGACATACACCCAAACATTGTGAAAAAAAAAAGATTTTAGTTATCCCCCTTATCTCAAAGGATACTCCTACGGGGTGGTTCGACGATGAAACACTACACAGTGGAACTTTGAGTGGCACAGGTGGACTGATTAAAATCAATAATAACTCTATTTATAGGTGGACTCTCTGCTGCGGCCCAGGCACCAACACAAGGGCATAACTATTGGGTGTCTGGGCTTCACTTTACTTAGCCTCCAGACTAAACATCGAAAATATTCATTTGATCGGAGCATCTAAAGTTATCATTGATTGGTTGAATCACCAAGGGAAGCAAACCTTCTATCAAAGACAACATTACAAAGAAAATCAGTTGTGCTCACATACAACCATTGGCTGGATGGATACGAGGGCCCCACTCTTGCTTTCAAAATATTTTAGGATTGGATGATACAGTTTTGTCGATATATTACAATATATTCGCAAAATATTCTCTTAATATACACAACAACAAACTCTTGTATATTCCACATAAATTTCGTTTCTCATTTCTTAAGACTTGTATTAGATTTTGAATTTTTTATCTTCATAGCTTTGATCTCTCACCATCTATTTGTCTAGTAGACCATTTCTAGTTGAAAGATATACTTGCTAGTGATATCCCTCCACTGATGTATCTTGATGTGAGAACACATTATATTTCATATATAATTGAGTAATTTTTTCTGCTAGAAAAAGGTAGTTGCATTGATTTCAATAATGACATAGTGAAAAACAATATGCATTGATTTAAGTGATGATACATTGAAAAATGATTTATCATAATCAAGTAATTGTATTTATTTTAACAATGATATAACATAAAACAATAGGGTGCATTGATTTCAATGATAATAATATGAAAAATGTTTCAGTGAATTAATTAATTGAAGAAATGATACGAAGGAAATTAATCATCTATATTGATTTCAACTGTGAGATAATGCAAATTATGAAGTGAAATGAATTTAGCAATAACATAGTGAAAACCAATTTCAAAACATATATTATAAGTTGAAGTCTTATACTTTGTTTGGTAAGGTGCGATTTATATATTAGTATCTGCACATTAAAACCATCATAATATTAAGATATATAAAATGTGAAAAATCAGGAGGTCTAAAATTCCTCAAGGTCCCACTTTTACTGCAATATATCGAGTTAAAGATTTGCATGATCTCCAATTTAACCTCCATTTCCATATGATCAATATGAAAAGATGGGAAAGTGTGTTGGTGTGTCTATGAGAAAAGTGAAAGATGATAGATTGAGATCAATTACTATGTAATATATGAGTTATTCAATATCTTAATCATTCCATTTTGTTATTATTCAACATCTTCATCATTAAATATTGTTACTTTGTTATTATTCGAATTCATAACGATGTAAATTTGAAAGTATCAAGTTCGTCTTAAACATATACATATAGATAAAAAATATCATTTATAAATTTCACGTTCTTTCCCGTGACTAGAACCAATATATATCCAACTTAAATATGGATCTATCATGCGTCGAGAGGGATCAAATCCCTTGAGGTGCAAACCATTCCTCAAGTTTTTCACTCTAAAATGAGGTTTGCACCTTGAGGGATTTGATCCCTATCGGTGCATCATAGATCTGTAGTCATGATGGATCTACACTGGTGTATATGTAACACCCCATTCTTATGTGCACCTAATGTGACTTATTCTTTTAGGACACTTGCGTGCAAGTGATCCGGTTTATTATATGATTGACTACTTCGCTTATGGATTTTGATGATGAATCTATGGATTATGATGTCATGTTTTGTTATTATGTATAGACATGTGCTATTGACTGGTTTCTCCTAAGTGTGCATGACTCTGGAAAGATTGAGGATGGTGATGGCATCGATGGACCTCTTTGGACTCCGGATCGAGTTAGAGTGGACCATATATGGCTTGAGTATTTTCATTATTACATATGTGACATATGACTAGGTATATTATGATGTTGTTTATGGATCACTGACATGTTTCTTTGATGGATGCATGCTGAAGATTGCTTGCTAATCACACTCGCATTTGGAGTAAAGGGGTCATGCATGACAACCAGATATATTGAGGGAGAGGTGTGGCAGAAGCCCTGCCACAGCCTACTAGCACTCCTGTCGTGGATCAAACTATAGGTTAACGATTACCTAGTTCGAGAGATCCACGATGTCGTGAGGGCAGATTGAGATAGTTGCTCACGAAGATTCTAAGGGGCACACAATAAGGTAGGGTCCTTATTACTTAGAGGCCCTTAGTCTCCTACAAGGTCGCCTAATGGAGTATTGACTCCAGGGGTTAGACGTCTACCAAAATCAGTCAAAAGGCAAGTGACACCCTTGGAGCACGTAGTGCATCTTGAAGGGCACACCACATAAATGAAACATGAATAAAGGCGAGTGGAACCCTTGGAGAAGGTAGTGCGTCTTGAAGGGAACGTCACAATTTTTAACATTGTTGAGTCAATGAACCTAGGTACCTATAAAAAAATATTTCATTTTGACATGGTCAGCCTTAAAATAAATGTTGCATGAGTAAAGTTAAATAATTATAAAATTTCCCTTAAAAACAATTTTTCTAAGCCTAGTTGAAATCAGAGCATAGGTCTAATTGGGGTTTAAGGACTACAACTAATTAATCAATTAATAAAGGGGTGGATGAAGAAAAATCAAATTTAAAAATTAAAGGAGAAAGAATTTATCCAAAAATTTAATTGCTGGCTTAAATACAAAAGTAATGTGGAACATAGAAGGGAATCTAGTATAGAGAACTTTCCAATTTCGAACTCAACTAAGATTTAAGAAAGGCGTCAATCATTAAGGGAATGTGAGGGAATAAAGGGACATCGAGGAGCGTTTTTAGGAACAATTTTAGGTGGGTGAGGGAAATTGGCAATTTAATTTAATTAATTAAATGAATTTTTGGTGCAACTAAGGGATTGGGTGACAAGTGTATGGGGGTGAATATTTCCTAATAAATTTTTAATAAAAATAATTTAATGTGCAAATGGAAAGGTCACTAAGGGAACTCTATAAAAGAAATGGCAGAGGAGGGAAATGCATCATGACTGGTATGCATAAGGTTATACTGCCGCATTTTTCTTGTGGGAGTTGGGATACCCAGGTCCAAAAGAGAGTGGTAGCTCGACCTTGCGAGGCGAGATGGGTGCTAGACTATTATCTGTTTGTGTGCGTGGCCCCTTCGCAGCTCGAGGGGCTCTGGGGGGAGAAGAGTACACCTAGCGTTGGCTGGGAGGTACCCGTGAGGTCTCAACGATTAGTGAGCGGAAGCTAGGAGGAACGCCAGCTGCCGAAGAACACCAACAATAAATTTCACCGGTTACGGTACTCATGTTAAATTTGCACTTGTATTTCTTTAATTTCTGTTTATGGATTTAATTATTGTAGCAGTTTTAATGGTTTTATTTTATCCCTGCTCAACGATTTAGTTTTACCTCTTCTAAGCGATTTAATTTTTATTCTCAGAAGTTGTTTTGTCTTGGCATTTCCACTCCCTAG
This sequence comes from Picea sitchensis, assembly GCA_010110895.2. Lineage (NCBI taxonomy): Eukaryota > Viridiplantae > Streptophyta > Pinopsida > Pinales > Pinaceae > Picea > Picea sitchensis. The sequence continues at coordinate 47,576 of SNQJ01S0077069.1, read as the reverse complement.
ATTTTTCCCTTAACTCAGATTGTAAGCTCTTCCTTCGTCTGAATCTTCCCGAGTGAAGAGAGTCTTAGCGATTTACGTGAGATCTATTTCTCTGCCCTTTAGCAAGCTTCTCGACATCTACCTCAGCTCTGCGTTATTCCTGTTCCATCTCGGGGTCAAGCATGCAATGTCTGTGATTTTTGGGCACCTCTCCCCTGATTTTTCTCTTTTTCCATCTATTGGGATGTGTAGTTAAGCCAACGTTTCCCTATTGATGCTCTGCATTTTAGTGAGCTATATTTGTTTCAAGCAAATAGAATCGTCCAATGATTTGAACCTTACTCATCAGTCACCTCTACCAATACTCATCAATATTTATGTCCCTCTTCCGAGCATTTTTTTTTTTATGGATCCACTGGAATCTTCCCTCAATTATGAAGTGATTCCCTTGCATTTGAGGAGAGCCCAAGGCTCTGTGATTTTCTGCGTTCCCTCCTCTCCCGATTTTCCTAGAATGGGGAATCTACTTGCGTTTTTCTTAAACCATTCATTGTGCTTTCACCCTCCACAAGATGTCGATTGGGCGCTTGCTTTCTGTGTTTCCAAAACCTATATGCGTATTCCTCACCACCCTTTTTCTACTGTAGCGTATGGGGGTTGATTGAAATCCTCTACTTCATGATGGCCACGCATGACCTTCCCACTATCGTAGAGGCTATTAATAATGGGAATTATTATTGTGATAAGGTGGTGAATTTCAGTCACGGTGTTGACTGCTCGATTGTCAAAAGAAATGGAAAGAGATGTTGTAATATCCATGGAAGCGAAATGGGGTTTAAATTGAGATTCAACTAAGCGAATCCGCCCAAGGCTTGTGCCCAACCCAAGGGTGTCCTTAGAGAGTCTGAGGAATTTCTTAACACGCTTGAATTTCGCTACCTCAAGCTCAACACGTACTCCTGTACCCGCCACGATTTTCTTAGAAATTGTTTAGCTAATTCATATCCTTTAGCTATTGGTTCTTCTCTCGTCCACCCGTCTACTGTAGCGATCTTGTTTAGAAGATTTATTGTAACAACCACTTCAATAACCATTGGTCTGAGCATGGATGACCAACCTGTGTAGCACCTTCCTGGACCAGGCCCATTGGTGGTTGCTGCTTCCTTACACCAGAATTGCGGTAGACATCCAGGAGTTATCCTTTGGACACTCTTACAATTTTTTTAATGATCAATTTAAAAGCTTATAACTGGGTGTTTTGTTTGATTGGATCTTACTCATAATTTTTCGATTCCTTTCCCAGCTTAAATTTTCCCTGCCTCCGAAATATTAATTTAAAGTCTTGGATTGATCCTTGCCATTTAATTGTAGATTTTATTAATGATTTTGAAGAACAACCAATTTATAGTACTTGAATGATTACTCTACTATTGATTTTTATTGCCACCTGGAAGGGACTGTGCAGCTACCAGACAGATGATCTCCCACCAGAGAGATTATAGTGGCTGGGATTTCAAAAAATCAGAATACTGTCGTTATTAAGTCTCTGTCGACGAAAGAGCGGATGTTGCTTCTTTGTACTTGTCCTTTAGAGCTCGGCGTGATAGAAGATCGCTAGAGGTTCGATGCTTAGGATTTCCTTTTTCCTTCCCTCCACGTGGTGCCTTGTAATGCATTCTACAACTGATATTTTTCAAATCTAGACCTTTAGTTTGTTTAAATTAAATGCTTTAATTGTTGTGCCAGGTAATGCGTCCTGCGACTGGGCATTTTCAACTTTAGACTCTTTAGTTTTTTATTTATTAAACATTTAATTGTTGTGCCACGTAATTTGTCCCATGTAATTGTTTTAAACACTTAATTAAACGTTTAATTTTCGTGCCATGTAATTGTTTTAGTTAAATGCTTAATTGTTGTGCTTGTAAACGCTTATTGTTTTAATGCATCTTCGAATTCATACTTTTTAATTTTGTTTAATTTGATGCCTTAATTTCTCCCTCATGCTTCAATAATGGCATTCTTTTAGCTATGTTGAGACTTGGTCGATCCAAATGTTTTGGGTCCCAACTGATAAACTATTATTCCAGTTTTTATTCAATTTAAGAAATTATGGAATAGAATTTCAAATTGATAAGTTGAGTATCCTTATTTTATTCAATTTGTACTATATGATTACGGTCTTGCATCTTTCAACAACTTGGTGAATGTATTATTAGTTTTCTTATTCAACTTTAAATTCGATGTGGTCTTGGTCAACCACCCTTATCACATACTTAGATGGTCCTTCTCTATTGATACGAATAATACCTAACAAGAATAGGTTGTGGAATAAATTTGTTGACCAAGTGCAATTTGTTTAGCGAATAATTAAAGTCGTTGTGCCACGATTAATGGGTAGTTACTCTTGCACATTTATTTTGCAGTATCGATGAGTAATCTGGTTATTATATTTAACGCGCACACTGATTTAAATGGTTGACACTTTTGCGCCTAAGTTTATTGTGATGTACATTGAATTTATGGTTTAGTTTCCCTTGCTTCATACATACTAGATGATGAGATTAATTAGAAATTGGTTACTAATGTGTCTTTATTATTATCGAAGTATGATTGATTCTCAAATGGTATTCTCTTGCACCTTGTGAATTTTAAACAAAGTCTCTGGTGCCTTGAATCATTGAGGTGTAAATGATGGATTATTGAATAGAATGCTCATGCGCAGTTCATTGGTATGATGTAAGGTTAGTCAGGGATTTGGACTCCATGCGTGCATTGAATTATAACGTACTGTATGGTTTAGATTTTAGTTCCTTGCCCGAGATGAAAAATTTATCACGGATGATGTCATGTGCCTTTGGGGGTTTGCGCCTTGAATTTAATTGATATTGCTTTAGTGCCTTGATTAGTTGATGTTAGGATTGATGGTCTTGATGTTAGTCTTCTAGCGCTCAATGAAATTTTATTATGATAAGGGATGGTTATGTGAATAGTTAGACTACTTGATGTCATGATTAATTGTATAAACACACTGATTATGGGTTGTTGTTATTGTGATATTGCATCGATATGTGTTCGTCATTCACGACGGTGATGTGTCGGCTTTGCGTCGTGATTTTTGTTAATATGTTAATGTTGTTTTTATATATCGCACTATTGTCAATGATGTCGTTATTATTTTGTGATGTATATTTCCTAATGCAACATTAAAATAAAATTATATATATATATATATATATATATATATATATTACCTATTGTATGTCGCTTTTGTCATCAGAACGGTGGGGCCGTTACATATGGTATCATAGTGGATTCAACCCTATGACTGTGGATAGCCACGCCATCCACTGAATTAAACCCTTGATTAAATCGTAGTGCTAATTAATATTTTAACCTGTCCTTGCGGTAGTCATGGCTATAAGACACCGTAGAGATTCACAACGTGGTGTTGGGGAGGGAGGTGTGATGCCTCCAGAAGTGCTCATGCTCTAAGAGTCTAACCCCCCAAGGGGAAGAACAAGTCCTCGGGCGAGAGTTAATTGCGGTAAGTGATGGGATGGTCTGACAAGGTCCTTCCAGGGAAATGTCAGAGGCCTCGAATAACCATCTGTAATGAGATGAGGCCAGGGAACCTGCACCCCTAAGGGTCCCCAGCATGCCCCAACCAGTACTGGTAGCTTTCATGGAGAACTCGAGAAGGTTAAGTTCCCGAGTTCACGAGTGCCATGGATGGCTCAACTGTCGAGGCATAGTTGGAGAACAAGGCGATGTGATTTGCCCATCGCGGTTATGACCTCTAGCACAAAGGTCCGCATGGACGTATCGACTAAAGGGGAGCACTCTTCCATGGTGGAAGATGCTCCTACCTCAACTAAACATGGCTTTCGAAGCCATGTTATGGGAGCGATTTGATTAACGGTTCCGATAGAATTTTTTGACAGAGGAATTCATTGAGTGCCAGCTCGATGAGATCAATGCCTTACGACAGGGTGGTCCTACGGTGTTGGATTGTGAGACCAGATTATGGAGCTACTTCGGTATGCCCTGCATCTGAGCATGAAGGAGTTGGAGACCAACAAGTTCGTGATTGGTCTTAACTCTAGATTTCATGCAAAGGTGAGGATCTAAATTTCTCGGATGTTGCATGATGCAGTCCAGTGGGCCTCTTAGATAAGAAAGAATTGACCGCAAGAGTCAGGGTAGGACTCCTGCAAGACCGTCTGGACTGACGACATCCGATGCACAACAACATCAGACGCCAACCAAACAAGACATCTTGGTATCAAGATACGTCTATAGAAACCTTGTTGATGACACCACGATGACGGGTTCCTCAACAAAAGACCCCCCTATAGGGGACCGCCGTCAATAACCGCAGTTAGGCTTGTCAACAGAACAAACTAGGATTGTAGGTTGGTAGGAAAACAACTTCTACTTCAGGGCCATGAGTGTTCGATCGAAAACAGGTGCTGGACATGTGGAGTTTCCACCTTACCAGAAGGACTATCTGGTTGAAAAGGCCAGAGCGGTCAGATCAACAGGACACACTACCATTGGGGAGATGGGAAAGGCCCATAGGATTCATGTTCGGGGTGAATATCTGCCAGGTAGAGAACCAGTCCACTGTGCTAGAGGCGTCAGGTACCATCGCCAACCAAACTTTTAGTATTTGTTAGATCCTGGTGCTACATAGATATCTATTCCTAGTACTGCACTGAAGGGATTCAGGTAAAGGCATTTGACAAGATGATATTAGATTTGTCTAAATGGATTTGGGTTCCAACTGAATGGTTGGAGGAAGGGGTATGAATTTTCACTTTAACCTAGGGAATAGTGTAACAAATTCTGACATAAACGTCATGATCTTAAAATCTTATGACGACGTGATTAGTATGGTTTGGTGGGAATCACATAAGGTGATACTCAATGGTAAGAAGAAGCGGTTGAGATGGACCGACGATGAGGGACATAGAAGTGTGATTGTAGGAAGGAACCAGGGAGTATCCCTGAGGTTCATTTCTTCCCTACAACTACAAAAGAGCATGCGCAAGGATGCAAGTTATATGCATTCTTATCACTGAATGACTAGGGCGTGGCAGAAGGATTAGAAAAAATTATGATAGTATGAGAGTTAGTGAACGTGTTTCTAGATGAGTTCCACAGTTACCTCTTAAAAGAGAACTGGAATTTTTTGTCGACTTGAAGCCTAGAACCCAACCGATAGCAATAACTCCTTATCTTATGTCAACACCTGAGTTACAGGAGTTGAAAATGAAACTGAAAAGTTGTTGGATCTGGGACTTATACGTCCAAGTGTGTCACCGTGGGGCACACTTATTATTTCCATACGAAGGAAGGAGGGTTCGTGGAGACTCTACATTGACTACCATCTATTTTGCAAGGCAAGGGTCAAGAACCAGTATCCGTTTCCAAGAATAGATGAGTATTTGATCAAATGAAAGGCGTGACTGTGTATTCAAGGATTGACTGGAGATCCTTTTATCAGTGATCACCATTTGCGATTTAAGGGGAAGATATTCCTTAGACCGCTTTCAAGACGTGGTTCAGAAACTATGATTTTATTGCTTGACTGACAAACGCCCCGGGGGTATTCATGAGATTGATGAATGGGGTGTTCCACGAATAAATGGACAAGTTCGTTCAAGTATTCATCGATGATATTTTGATTTATTCTTGGATGATGGATGAACATGATGAACCTTTGCGCTTGGTACTACATTGTCTTCGAGAGAATAAAATGTTGGGAACTGTTGAAATGCTCTTCTATAAATCGAAGATTCATTATTTAGGACATGTTATCTCCGGTGAAGGTATCACTGTGGATCCAGCAAAGGTAGAGGCTATTATGGAATGGCATGCGTCTACGAATGTCCCAGAAGTGTGTAGCTTCATAGGTTTAGTGGGATATTATCTACGGTTCATCGAGGGTTTTTTGAAGATAGAAAATCCGATTACGGAATTGCAGAAGAAGAACAAGAAGTTTGTGTGGATTGAGAAATGCATGGAAGCATTTCGAAGGCTCAAGGAGCTTTTGACGACAATGATGATACTAAAAATCCCTATAATGGATGAAGACTTCTTGGTATGCATTGACGCATCCAAGGAAGTCTTAGGCATAGTCTTGATGCAAGATGGTCGAAGGATCGCTTGCACCTCAAGGAAGCTAAGAATGCACAAGGAGAACAACTCGACGCACGATTTGGAGTTTTTAGCCATTGTGTATGACTTGAGAGTGGGGAGACACTACCTGATTGGACAGGATGTTAAGGAAATTTGAACTAAAAATGGACCACTGTGGTTTACAACACTTTTTATGCAAAGAGACTTGAGCGCGCGACAAGGGCGTTGGTTGGAAATGCTTAGCGAGTACGATTTCAAGATTACCTACATAAAAGAACAATGAACAGAGTGGTTGATGCATTGAATCAGAGACCACACATTTTTTCGGTGATACCTCTTTAGACGAATCTACGTGAAAAGATTCTAACTATATAACGCGACGATGAATGGCATCAAGAGGTTAAGGAATTTATCGGACAAAACACCTTGTTGGTACCCAAAATTTGAGGGATTTACTATGGACGACGAAGGATTAATGAGATATCATAAGTGGATTTACTTACCACCCAATGAAAAATTGAGAGGTTTGATCTTAAACGAAGCTCACAGAGAAGTGTACATGGCTCATCTTGGAGTCACGAAGATGAGGGCGGATCTTAAATCCTTATTCTCATGGAAAGGAATGAAGGAAGACCTAGTCAACTACATGGCAATATGTCTAGAATGTTAGCAAGTGAAGGATGAACATAGACACCCGACAAGATTACTACATCCACACACTATTCTGAAATTGAAATGGGAGGTCATTTCGATGGATTTCATTGTTGGATTGTTGCTAACAGAAAGGAGGCACGACTCGATTTTCGTGGTAGTTGACACTCTGATGAAGAGCACTCATTTTATCCCTGTGTGTATGACGCATCAAGCACCTGACATAGCTAGATTTTTCATCAACGAGATTGTGAGGTTGCATGGCGTGCCTAGGAGGATCATATTCGATCAAGTATCGGTGTTTACAGGACGATTTTGGACTAGTTCCCGAGAGGCCTTGGGAACACCATTGAACCACAGTACAACATGTCCCTGGGATAGACCAACTGACAGAAGGAATGAACCAAATTTGGAAGGTTGTCTTACATATGTGTGTGTTGGACCAACATAAATGTTGGGAATAGTTCTTGCCGTTGGCCGAGTTTGCGTGAAACAACAACAATCAAGGTACCGTTAAGATGGCACCAATAAGTTTCTCTACGGGTGACTGCATCAGATGCCTTTGAGTTGGGATAGACTCGAGGATGGGGTCCTGGTAGGACCATAAGCGATCCAAGAAATGGAAGAAAAAGTAAAAATGATAAGAAAAAGGGTTGGAAGAAGTGCAAGATCGACAACAGGGTTTTGTCGATGCGCATCGTGTGACCATAATTATGAGGGGCCTAATGACTAGTCGTGCCTCATTATTGAGGCGTTGCATGAATTTTATCTTGTATCTGTGTGCGACTTTAGGTTAGTGATCCTATGCACATGATTGAATTGAGTTCTTGGCAGATGTTGGGCGAGGGTGCGCTCATGACGGAGCCAATCCACTTTCTGGACCATCGCTTTTGACAAATACGGTGTCAATCTGTCAATCAGGTCAAAGTCTAGTGGGACAATTATAGTCCACACTCAGCTACTTGGGAGGACGCATATAACATGCATAAAAATTTTCCATTTTCGTTTGATAGCTAGACATTTAGATATTGTCAAATACTATATTCTACACTTGTATACTGTGAAACTTCGGGACACAGTTTAAAACAAGAGGGGGTGTGTAACACCCCGCTCTTGCACACACCTGGTGTGACTTATTCTTTGAGGACACTTGCGTGCAAGTGATCCAGTTCATTATATGATTGACTGCTTCGCTTATAGATTCTGATGATGAGACTGTGGATTATGATGTCATGTTTTGTTATTATGTATAGATAAGTGCTATTGACTAGTTTCTCCCGAGTTTGCAGGACTCCGGACAGATTGAGGATGTCGATGGCATCAATCAATCTCCTTGGACTCTGGATCAAGTCAGGAGTGGACTGTATATGGCTTGAGTATTTTTGTTATTGCATATGTGGCATATGACTGGTTATATTATGATGTTGTTTATGGATCGCTCACATGTTTCGTTGATGGATGCAGGCTGGTGATTTATTGCTAATTAGACTCACATTTGGAGTAAAGGGGTCATGCACAACAACCAGACATATTTAGGGAGAGGTGTGGCAACAATCCTGCCATAGCCTACTAGCACTCCCACCATGGCTCGAACTGTAGGTTAACGATTACCTAGTTCGAGAGATCCAGGACGCTGTGAGGGCAGACTGAGACAATCACTCACGAAGATTTGAAGGGCGTGCAATAAGGCATGGTCCTTATTCCTTAGAGGCCCTTAGTCTCCTACAAGGTCGCATGACATAGTATTGACTCCAAGGTTTATACGTCTACCAAAATCAGTGAAAAGGCGAGTGGCACCCTTGTAGCACGTAGTGCGTCTTGAAGGGCACGTCACATAAATGAAACATGAATAAAGGTTAGTGGCACCCTTGGAGCACGTACTACGTCTTGAAGGGAACGTCGCAGTTTTTAACACTGGTGAGTCAATGAACCTAGGTACCTAGAAAACAATATCTCATTTTGACCTGGTCAGCCTTAAAATAAATGTTGCACGAGTAAAGTTTAATAATTATAAAATTTCCCTTAAAAACTATTTTGCTAAGCCTAGTTGAAATTAGAGCATAGGTTTAATTGGGGTTTAAGGACTAAAACTAATTAATCAATTAATAAAGGAGGGGATGAAGAAAAATCAAATTTAAAAATTAAAGGAGAAAGAATTTATCCAAAAAATTAATTGTTGGCTATGTGCAAAATTTGCTAATTCGGAACTTAGACCAAAAAGATGAAACTTAAATAAAAAAGGAATGTGGAACATAGAAGGGAATCTGGTCTAGAGAACTTTCCAATTTCGAACTCAACTAAGATTTAAGAAAGGCGTCAGTCTTTAAGGTAATGTGAGGGAATAAAGGGACATCGAGGAGCGTTTTTAGGAACGCTTTTAGGTGGGTGAGGGAAATTGGCAATTTAATTTAATTAATTAAATGAATTTCTGGTGCAACTAAGGGATTGGGTGGCAAGTGTATGGGGGTGAATATTTCCTAATAAATTTTTAATAAAAATAATTTAATGTGCAAATGGAAAGTTCACTAAGGGAACTCTATAAAAGAAATGGCAAAGGAGGGAAATTGATCATAACTGGTATGTGTAAAGGTTATGCTTCCTCATTTTTCTTGACTAATTTTTCTTGTGGGAGTTGGGATACCCAGCTCAAAAAGAGAGTGGTAGCTCGACCTTGTGAGGCGAGATGGGTGCTAGACTATTCTCTGGTTGTGTGTGTGGCCCCTTTGCTGCTCGGGGGGCTCTGGGGGGAGAAGAGTACCCCTAGCGTTGGCTGCGAGGTACCCGTGAGGTCTCAATGATTAGCGAGCAGAATCTAGGAGGAACGCCAGCTACCGAAGAACACCAATAAGAAATTTCACCGATTATGGTACTCATGTTAAATTTGCAATTGTATTTGTTTAATTTCTGTTTATGGATTTAATTATTGTAGCAGTTGTAATGGTTTTCTTTTATCCCTGCTCAATGATTTATTTTTACCTCTGGTAAGTGATTTAATTTTTATGCTCATAAGTTGTTTTGTCTTGGCGTTTCCACTCCCTGGATTTTTCATTTAGCTTGGATTGTAAGCTCTTCCTTCGTCTGAATCTTCCCGAGTGAAGAGAGTCTGAGTGATTTACGTGAGATCTATTTCTCTGCCCTTTAGCAAGCTTCTCAACATCTACCTCAACTCTGCGTTATTCCTGTTCCACCCCAGGGTCAAGCATGCAATGTCTGTGATTTTTGGGCACCTCTCCCATGAGTTTTCCCTTTTTCCATCTATTGGGATGGGTAGTTAAGCCAATGTTTTCCTATTGATGCTCTGCATTTTAGCGAGCTATCTTTGTTTCAAGCAAATGGAATCACCCAACAATTTGAACCTTACTCAGTAGTCACCTCTACCGATACCCAACAATATTTATGTCCCTCTTCCCAACGTTTTTTTTATGGATCCACTGGAATCTTCCCTCAATTATGAAGTGATTCCCTTGCGTTTGAAGAGATCCCAAGGATCTATGCTTTTTCGTGTTCCCTCCTCTCCCAATATGAAGTGGAAATGCTACCTGTGTTTTTCTTAAACCATTCGTTGTGCTTTCACCCTCCACAAAATGTCGATTGGGCACTTGCTTTCTGCATTTCCAAAACCTCTCTGTGTATTCCTCACCACCCTTTTTCTACTGTAGCATATGGGGGTTGATTGAAATCCTCTACTTGATGCTAGAAGCGCATGACCTTGTTTTCGTAGAGGCTATTAATAATGGGAATTATTATTGTGATAATACGGTGAATTGCAGTCACGGTGTTGACTGCCCGATTGTCAAAAGAAATGGAAAGATTTGATATAATATCCATGGAAGAGAAATAGGGTTTAAATTGAGATTCGGCTGAGCGAATCCACCCAAGGCTTGCGCCCAGCCCAAGGGCGTCCTTCGATAGTCTGAGCAATTTCTTAACACGCTCGAATTTCACTGCCCCAAGCTCAGCACGTACTCCTGTACCCGCCACAATTTTCTTAGAACTTTTTTAGCAATTTCATCTCCTTTAGCAATTGGTTCTTCTCTCCTCCACCAATCTACTGTAGCGATTTTGTTTAGAATATTTACTGTAGAAACCACTTCAATAACCGTTGTTCTGAACGTGGATGACCAACCTGTGTAGCGCCTTGCTGGACCGGGCCCATTGGTGGTTGCTTCTTCCTTACACCGGAATTGTGGTAGGCCTCCAGGAGTTATCCGTTGGACACTCTTACAACTTTTTTAAGGGTCAATTTAAAATCCTTGTAACTAGGCATTTTGTTTTATTGGATCTTACTCAGAATTTTCCGATTCCTTTCCCAACTTAAATTTTCCCCGCCTCTGAAATCTTAATTTAAAGTCTTGGATTGATCCTTTCCATTTAATTGTAGATTTTAATAATGATTTTGAAGAACAACCAATTTCTAGTACTTGAATGATTACTCTAATGTTGTTTTTTATTGCCACCTGGAAGGGACTATGCAGCTGTTGAACTGATGATCTCCCACCAGAGAGATTATAGCGGTTGGGATTTCAAAAAATCAGAATACTGCCGTTATTAAGTATCTGTCGAGGCCAAAGCAGATGTTGCTTCTTTCTACTCATCCTTTAGAGATCGGCCTGACAGAAGATCGCCAGACGTTCAATGCTTAGGATTTCCTTTTTCCTTCCCTCCGCATGGTGCCTTGTAATGCGTTCCGCGACTACGATTTTTCAAATTCATACCTTTAGTTTGTTTAAATTAAATGCTTTAATTGTTGTGCCAAGTGATACGTCCTGCGACTGGGCATTTTCCAATTTAGACTCTTTATTTTTTGTTTTATTAAACGTTTAATTGATGTGCCACATAATTCGTCCCATGTAATTGTTTTAAACGCTTAATTAAACGTTTAATTTCCGTGCCATGTAATTGTTTTAGTTAAACGCTTAATTGTTGTTCTTGTAAATGCTTATTGTTTTAATGCATCTTCGAATTTAGATTTTTTAATTTTGTTTAATTTCATGCCTTAATTTCTCCCTCATACTTCGATAATGGAATTTTTTTAGCTATGTTGAGCCTTGGTCGATCCAAATGTGCTGGGTCCCAACTAATAAAATATTATTCCAGTTTTTATTCAATTTAAGAAATTATGGAATATAATTACAAATTGATAAGTTGAGTATCCTTATTTTATTCAATTTGTACTATATGATTATGGTCTTGCATCCTTCAACGACTTGGTGAATGTATTATTATTTTTCTTATTCAATTTTAAATTCGATGTGGTCTTGGTCAACCACCCTTATCACATACTTAGATGGTCCTTCTCTATTGATACAAATAATACCTAACAAGAATAGGTTGTGGAATAAATTTGTTGACAAAGTGCAATTTGTTTAGCGAATAATTAAAGTTGTTGCACCACGATTAATGGGTAGTTACTCTTGCGCATTGATTTTGCAGTATCGATGAGTAATCTAGTTATTAGATTGAACGCGTGCAATGATTTAAATGGTTGGCACTTTTGCGCCTAAGTTTATTGTGATGTATGTTGAATTTAGGGTTTAGTTTCCCTTGCCCCATACATACTAGATGATGAGATTAATTAGAAATTGGTTACTAACGCATGTTTATTATTATCGAAGTATGATTGCTTCTCAAATGGTATTCTCTTGCGCCTTGTGAATTTTAAACAAAGTCTTTGGTGCCTTGAATCATTGAGGTGTAAATGATGGATTATTAAATAGAATGCTCACACTCGGTTCATTGGTATGATGTAAGGTTAGTCAGGGATTTGGACTCCATGCACACATTGAATTATAACGTACTGTATGGTTTAGATTTTAGTTCCTTGCCCGAGATGAAAAATTTATTACGGATGATGACATGTGTGTTTGGGGGTTTGCGCCTTGAATTTAATTGATATTGCTTTGGTGCCTTGAATAGTTGATGTTAGGATTGATGGTCTTGATCTTAGTCTTCTAGCGCTCAATGAAATTTTATTATGATAAGGGATGGTATAAACACACTGATTATGGGCTGATGTTATTGTGATATTGCATCGATATGTGTTCATCTTTCACGGCGGTGATGTGTCGGCTTTGCATCGTCATTTTTATTAATGCGTTAATGTTGTTTTTATATATCACACTATTGTCAATGATGTCGTTATTATTTTGTGATATATATTTCCTAACACAA